>PVJS01000094.1:0-90377 GCA_004027185.1 Glis glis | reverse complement strand
AAAAAAAATATAAAAACAATCCATGTTTGCAGTGGAATCCTGCGCCCTTTGAAGCAGCTCTTCCCGTATTTTCGGGGGAACGTGGGGGCCTCGGTTTCCGCATGTTGGAGAGAAGGGCGGAGGGGCGGGAGAGGAGAGAGCTGGAGTCCAACTGTGTGAAGACAGATGAAGTGTCCGGGTTTCCGTCAGGGCTCCACACAGGCGGCATCTGGACCTGCGTCACCACGCCACGGGCAGAGCGGGTCTTCTGACGCAGCCTCCTCCACCGAGCAAAGCCCGGCTGCGTCCTGCAGCTCTGAGGACATGGCGAGCGGGGACACCAGGCCACGCGGCCCCTGGCTTTGACCTTCTCACCCCGTGGCTCCTTGTGACAGCCACGCGGGTCTGTGAGGGGTCTGGCCGGGGTGGGCAGCTGGAGTCTGAGCGTGGGGGCGACAGGCTCATGGAGGGAGACACCCACGGGGCTGCTCTTCTCTCCAGGGAGCTGGGCCTGGGGTCCTTCGGGGTTCCCCGTGGGTGGGCACAGCTGGCTGGGAAAGGGTCCCAGAGCCCAGGAGTGATACAGAGAAAAAGAGAACAGGAACGAGGCTTGTGGACCTGTCACACAGAAGGGGTCGATCATGTGCTGTGTCCCCAGATAGCTCAAGCCACCAAAAAAAGGCATGGTGTCTAGATGGACGCATTCAACGCTCCTGTGCGCAAACCTCCCAGCAGCCTCTGCAGGCTGCTCCCGTGCGCTGAGTTGGGGTCTCCGGGGTCCATGGACTGATGCTGTGTGGATCCCCCCCATACACCACACCAGCCTCAGATCCCAAAGCTCAGACAGGACGACAGCGTCCGGCACTCAGGGACTTCCGGGGGCAGGGTCTCCTGGACTGATCTTGAATAAGAAAAGCCAGTAGGGATTCTTCATTCCAGCAGTTTGGGGGTACCCCTCTGTGATAGTCAGTCTAGTTTGTCAACTTGACCTGATCATGACACACCCAAGATTATGTGACTTTGGGTGTGTAACAGCAGATTAAACAGAAAGCCCTGCCCTGAATGTAGGCAGCAGGATTCTGATAGGTGCAGGACTTAGATAAAAGAGGGAGAAGCCGCGTAGAGCGCGTGCGACTCTTTCCGAGGAAAGCGCATCTGCTCTCGCCAGAGATCGTCGGCCGCCGGCTTCGCCTTTCTCTGAAGAGCTTCTTGATCTTCTCGGCCTCCAGCTCTTGGAACTGAAACTTCACCATCGTTTCTCCGAAGAGCTTCCTGATCTTCACGTCTTGGACTGGGACTGAATTAGTGGTTGCTCCGATCCTAAGACTCCAGCTCTTGGACCGTTCGACCAGCTACTGGTTCCTCTGACTCTCCACGTGCAGTCAGAACCTGGGACTACATTGCTTCAAACTGTAAGCCCATCTGATAAATCCTTTTTTTCGAATATACTCATTCTGTGTATTCTGTTAATCTAGAGAACCCTGTCCAATACACCCTCTGAGCGGACGGGGAGCTCCAGTCTAACAAGGAGGGTGACAGGTGTAAACTGCCATGTGCCTCGGTGCCATGGGCAGCCCACTGCTTCTGAGGAGGCCGGCGAGGAGCTGGGGAGGCAGAGGTGGTGAGCGCGGGTCACGGGGCAGATGGGGATGCCACACCTCACTCCGCTTTTCCTCCGCCGGGAACTGGTCCAAGTGTGTCACCCCCTTGGAATCGCTTCATCTTTACAAGTCAGGAGGCAGGCACAGCCGTAGTCCCAGGTGAGAAAACTGAGGCACAGAGACAAGGCCAGGACAAGGTGAGGGCCCAAGAGCCATTTCTCCTCACGTTTGGCGCCCTGGCCATCGCCCTTCGCTCTGGTCCCAGCCTTGCAGAGAGAGGCTGAGTCACTTGGTGAAGGTCACACAGCTAGAAGTGGCAGAGCTGGGCTGAGGAACAAGGCAGCACGTCGCCCAGCCAGCCCGCCCCTCCACGAATGCTGGCCGCGCACGCAGAGGAGCCAGCCGAGAGAGAGTTATCAAATAAGCTGGCGTAAAGTGGTCGCCGTGGTAAACGCTGCTGAGCGAGAGCCACGGTGACAGGAAGATGACAATGTGCGTCTGCATAGGTCCGGGTGAGGGCCGGGCGGGAGGCAGGGACAGCAGCCCTGCTGACAGTAGGCAGAGACCTGGAGCTGGATGACTGCAGGGGTGACAGGAGTCGCCTGTGTGGCCCCTGTGCAGAAGCAAGCAGGACCCTCGGTACGTCCCCCGGGGCCTTGACGTCCACAGTAAGGGCTGCGGTGACTGGCTTGTCCCCGCGGTGACGGGCTGGGCTGGGAGGAGCTGTGGAAAAAGAGATGCAGGACCAGAGAGGAACTTTGTTAAGGCTGGACCAGAGCAGGGTCCTGAGATGGGACAGGGTGAAGAGTCTGGGAGGGAGGCTGTGCTCACCCTCCAGGCCTGGGAACTGCAGGAGAGTGTGCGACCCAGGGGACTTGCAGCTTTGCAACAGGGTGAAGAAGAGCGGAGAGAAGGGCTGGAGTCGGGAGACGCAAGGACGCTCGCAAGATTGAAAGGAAGAGTGTGTGAGACGCTAAGTGTGCAGCAAAAGAAAAAGACCTCGGGCAGCGAGCCGGCCAGGATCTGCAACCAGTGCGGGGGACGGGGAGGGCGAGGATGGAGTAACGCACCAACACTTTCTAAATGTGGCCATTCCGCTGGGTGTCAGTGGAGCCCCACTGTGCTTTTAATTTTGTATTTCTCTGATGAATAATAGTATTGAGCATCTTTTCACAGTGTGTGTGTGTGTGTGTGTGTGTGTGTGTGTGTGTGTGTGTGTGTGTGTGTGCATACGGTACTGGGGATTAAATCTAGGGGAATTCTACCTCCAAGCTACACCCCCAGGCTCTATTTTATTTTTTTTTAATTTTTTTTTTTTTGCGATACCGGGGATTGAACGTAGGTGCGTTCTACCTCCGCGCTACACCCCTGGCCCTATTTTTTATACTTTACTTTGAAACCGGGTCTCACGAAGTTGCAGAGGGCCTCACTAAGTAGAGAGAGAGGGAGAGAGAGAGAGCTGAGGCTGGCCGCGAACCCGGATCCTCCGGTCTCCGCCTCCCAAAGTACTGGGATTACAAGCGTGCGCCACCACGCCCGGCAAAATCAATCATTTTAAGTAACTCAGTGGCGGTTAGTACAGTTACAATGTCATGCCACGGCTACCTCTATTTTTCTTCATAACATTTGCATCAGAATGAAAGTAAAACCCCTTCTCTCTTTCCCCAGCCCCTGGCTAGCACCAAGCCATACCCCATCTCTTTGGTTTTTGCCTATTGTGGATACTACATATAAATGAAATCAAACACTAAGTGACCTTTTGCATCTGGATTCTTTCACTTAGCTCAATGTTTTGGAAGTTCATCCATGGTCATATGGATCAGTACCTCACTCCTTTTTATGGCTAAATAATATCCCACTGTATATACTCCAATTTGTTTATTCATCAGTTGAAAGATATTTGAATTATTGCCATTTTTTGGTTATCGTAAGTAGTGCTGCTATGAACATGCTTGTGCATGCACATATTTAAGTATCTGTTTTCAGTTCTTTGGGGTGCATACCTGAGAGTGGGGTTGTGGGGTCATAGGATAATTCTCTGTTTACCTCTGAGAGACTGCCAAACTATTTTCTATAAGGGATGAACAATTGTACATTTTCACCAGAAATGTACCAGAGTTCCAGTTTTCCTGCATTCTTGCCAACACGGTGTCTTTAACCCTAACAACCCTAGTGGGTGTGAAGTTGGACCACACCGTGGCTTTGCTTTGCATTTCTCTAATGATTAATAACTAATCAGTCATTTCCCTAATGACTAATGATGCTGAGTGTCTTTCCATGTGCTTATTGGCCATTTGTATATCTTCTCTGGAGAAATATCTGTCTTCTGTTTTTAGATTGGGTCACTTGTCTTATTGTTGTTTAAGAGTTCTTTACATATTCTGGACACTAGGTCCTTACTGGGTACCTGACCGCAGCCACAGTTTCTCTCTCACTCTTCACTTCCTTGATCATGTCCTTTGATGCACGAAAGTGTTTACTTTTGATGAACCCTACTTTATCTTGTTGCCTGTGCTTGTGGTGTCGTCATCGCCAAATCCAACTCGTGTAGGTCCACACCAATGCTTTCTTCTAAGACTACTGTTGTTTTAGCTGTGTCTAGGTTTTTGGTCAGTTTTGAGTTCCTCTTCCTATAGGCTATGACATAGGGTTCAACTTCACTCTGTTGCAGGTAGATACCCAACTGTCTCAGCATTGTTTGTTGAAGAGAATACTCTTTCCCCGTTGAGATGTCTTGACACCCTTGTAAAAAAAATCAATTAATCTGTAGAATATACAAGAAACTCAAATAATTTAAGAACAATAACAACAAAAAACCCCCAAGTAATCCAATTAAAATATGGTCAATAGACCTAAAAAGACATTTCTCAAAAGAAGACATACGAATGGACAACAGGTATATGAAAATATGCTCAACATCAATAATCATCAGAGAAATGCAAGTCAAAACCATAATGAGATATCGCTCACTCTAGGAGGGAGCTATTACCAGAAAGGCATTTCTGAAAGATGTAGATGTGTTTACCTCGATTTTTAACAGTATGCAATGTCCACGTGTAACACCACAGAGTACCCCGTAAGCATGTGTAGCTTTTATGGTTTTATGTATCAGTTCAATAATAGATCTAATTTTTTTAAAAAATTAGATCAATTGCCTATCATACATAAGTCCCTGAATTCAATACCCAGCACAAAAAGAAAGAAAGAAAGAAAGAAAGAAAGAAAGAAAGAAAGAAGGGAGGGAGGGAGGGGAGGGGAGGGGAGGGGAGAGGAGGAAGGGATATAAATTGATGTATGTCATATTAAAAGTGAGTTAACAGCCGGGTGTGGTGGCACATGCTTGTAATCCCAGTACTTGGGAGGCTGAGACCGTAGGATCCGGGTTCGCGGCCAGCCTCAGCTACTTAGTGAGGCCTCTGCAACTTCATGAGACCCTGTTTCAAAATAAAGAATAGAAAATAGGGCCGGGGGTGTACCTCAGAGGTAGAATGCCCCGGATTCAATCCCCAGTATACTACAGCAATAAAAATTTGAAGCACATAAAGAAAAACTTAATAAGAAAAATTTAAGGCCTATGTGGGAAAAATTATTTTGAGTTTTTTTTAAATAAGTGAGCGACATACCACGTCCATGGTTGAGAAAGTAACATTGAAAAGATGTCAGTACTTCCAATTATATGCTTAGTTTGGTTCTAACCAAATTAATTAAATTTATTTGCACAATCAAAAATATTTATTGCCGGGTGTGGTGGCACACACTTGTAATCCCAGTACTTGGAAGGCTGAGACAGAAGGATTGCAGGTTTGTGGCCAGCCTCAGCAACTTAGTGAGACCCTGTTTCAAAATGAAAAATAGATAAGCTGGAGTAGCTCAGAGGTAAAATGCCCCTGGTTCAATCCCCAGTAACACACACACACACACATACACACACACACACACACACACACACACACACACGCTTACAAAGAAAACATAAAACTACAATTATTAAACCATTGTATTACTGACACAAGAAAAGACAGAGACCAGTGAAACAGGATCCAGGTTATGGAATTTAAAATCTCTGGGTAAATGAATGCAATAATTATTTTTGGAGTAATCACTTAGTTATTTAGGAAAAAAATTGATCCCTATCTTATATCATACAAAATACCATACCTTTTAAGTCAAGAATTACATGTAAAAAAAGGGAAGGGTAAATACCTGAGTAGAATATTAAATAGTTATGTTTCCTTGGGGGAAAAGATGTTTCTAAGCCTCAGTGAAGAAGAAAACACCAAGAATGACTTGAAAAACAGGTGTGAACGCACAGAGATGGAAGAAATACACATTTAAAAATAATTAAAACCGAAAGGTAGAAAATCAAAGGAGGTAGGCTGCAAATACCTTATATGTAAAGGGTTACTGTCCTTAATCTATAAAGAGTGGTTTACTGTAAGTAAAAATGATACTTTAACAAATGGTCAAAAAAAATCTGAAGAGTTCATGTACAAGAGAAGATATTCCAACAACCAATAAACTAATGATACATGTTTAACATCGCTAATAATTAAAAACACAAACTAAAATAATTAATCACCATTTCCATCTTATCAAATTCCCAGAGGCAGCAAAAAATAAAAAAGTTATGATAGATACTTTGGTAGTAATTTAAATGGATGTATTCTTCCTGGAGTTTAATTTGGCAAAATGTATCAATCAATAGCCTTGAATAGGTCCTCTGCTTTGAGCCACAAACTACTCCACTTGTAGGAATTTTCTCCAGCCTAAGAAAATGTTCTGAAATGCACACAAATACACGTACATGTACGAGGATGTCCACTACAGTGTTTCCTTTATCCTTTATTTTGAAACCAGGTCTCACGAAGTTGCGGAGGGCCTCACTAAGTAGCTGAGGCTGGCCGCGAACCTGGATCCTCCGGTCTCCGCCTCCCAAGTACTGGGATTACAAGCGTGCGCCACTACGCCAGACACGGTGTTTCCTTTAATAACAGCCACAAAGTGAAAACAACAAGCAGGTTTTAAAATGCTTAAATGAGTTAAGCAGGATTACATGATGGAATATTAGCAGACACTGAGTAGTCTTTTTAAAAAGGAATATTTAATAAAATAAGAAATTCTCAGCCTCTAATTCAGTGAAAGGAAGACTGGGTTAGATAAATATGCTGTGTAAAGGGTGAAAAGAAATACAAAAATGTCATCGATAATTGTCCAGGAAGATAAGCTGAAGGTGACTTCTATTTATTTGCTATCCTTTCTAGCATGCTTTTAATTTCCCACCCAAAGAAAGCTATTCTAATTAATTTTTCCTTAAGATTTTTAAGGTAACTGCACGATCCTTACGAAGTGTTCTAGTAGTGAGGTAACATATAAAGTCCCTCTTTCCCTGCTGTCTCCATTCCCCTCCTCAGGGGTAATTGCTGTAAAACTTACATCTATATCCCTCCAGGCACTTTTCTATAAATTCCCATACATGAATGTACATGGGAACTATTTTTATTAACAGAACAAGAAATTTATATAATACCAAAAGAAAAAGGAGTGGAGGAATGAAGAAGGAGTTGGCTGGATATCTTTGCAAATTACCCAATGGCGGACACTTGCAGCATGAAGTCTTTGTGTTGAATTCAGAGTCAAATCATTCACCTTGTCTTTTAAATGACCCCCCCAGAAAACTGTATGGGAAGGAATTCTAAAATTGGGGTGGTGGGCAAGGTAAGTTAATGAGCTCAAATAAGTGAAAAGCAGAGGCTCTTGCATCCATCGGTTCATCTTAGAAACGTGAAGCACGCACCACCTTGAGCGTCCATTAAGATCTTTACGCACGTACATATTGGAGAGTAAAAGTAAGGTCTGAAACACAAATAAATACGGGGGGAAAAGAAACCCGCAGAAATAGAGGGCAGAGGGCTGGGTACCCGGGCCAGCAAGCCCAGCGCGGGCTTCTTCCCATAGTGCTGATGCCGCAGCAAGGAGAGGTGCGGATATTAAGCGGCTCTAATCCCATTCCACTTTATGACTAGCTCAAGAAATGACCTCTAGCGAGATCTGGCCCTTGTTCTATCCAGCAACTAGATTTTTCTTACAGAAAATAAATTAAAAAGGTGTGACCTTGCTGAAGGCTTGCCGAGAAAATGAGGTACATCTTGTCACCGGCGGAGGAGACTATTTGTTCAATTTGAAAGGCTGCCGCTTTGCTCCGATTAGAAGTTAAGATAAAGGCCGGGGATGAAAAGAGGAGAAACATTTCCAAGCGAGGAAATTAAAGAGCTACATTGGAGACCCTTTCAGCACTACAGTGGGCTTTTTGTGCGGGGCTTATCGGGCTCCATCAGCCACACCTTGGGCCTGTGCTGGAAGCTCCCTCTCTTCGAGGACACAAAAGACTTCCGTGTAGAGAGAGGATGAGCAGCCCCTGGCTGATAGCCATCAGCGGCCAGCGCCACCCCCTCCCTGGCAGGTCACAGCGGAGGAAAGTGACCCATCCAAATTTCAGTCCCTGTGCAAAAAGGCTCAAAGTCATTGCACCAGGTCCAGACAGGGGACCCAGTCTAGAAGCTTCCTACCTTCCCCCCCTAAGAAACGCATTCCATCTTGGAGAATTTCTCAAATATTTGCTCCAATAAATGGGCACTGAAATGTCTCTGTGTCCATAAAAGTTGCAAGTCCGCCAAAATTCTCACCCGAAGGCCAGCAGCAGACAAACTCTCCTCCAACTCCCGTGCTCATATTACAGACATCTCTGCTCCAGCATGTCTTGCGACTTTTAAAGCATGAGCTCGTAGGGTAGAGGACGAGCCAAGAGAAAATGCAGGGCTTTCCCATGTGCTCGCAATCTATATACAACATTCTACGCCCTGGGTCACTTTCCACACTGAGATTCCAAATGGCCGGATAGGCAGACTCCTCAGCTAGACTTCAGTGTCCTTGATCGTATGAAACCAGGTCACCCTTCCAGTCTTATGGCTATTTCTTCCCCACACATCCCAATCCCCACCATATTTTCCACTGTTCTATCTCTGCCGCTGCAGGGCCCGTGTTGCAGCTAAGACATCATTTGTTGCACAGAGAGCGATGCTTATCCCACCTCTGGGATAGTGACCATCTTGTACATTTAGTTACCAATCACCATCACCACCTTTGAGCTCATCAGAAAATGCATACTCATGTGTTGTTTCCGATGAGGAACTACTGTTGTACCATGAGGGCAGGAACCACATGCTCCCTAGTACATGTAGGAGCCAGCGGATATTCGTGGAGTGGGATCACCTTCCTAGCGTCAGTTTCCTCTGACTGGAGAGAGCAGGTGGGGCTTCATCCATTTCTGTCTTCCCAGGAGCCTGGCAGGATGTCTCATTTTTACTAGGTCCACAAAGGTTTGTTTTACTGGAGTTTGCAATAATGTCCTGCACAAAGGATTTTGCATCTCAGGACCCCTGTTTAGCTCTGCAGTAGCGTGCTCCACTGCAAAGATTGGGGGGAGATTTGTGTCTCATGAGTTCGCAGGGTGCATTTGAAGTGACCTGCTCTGCTTTCCTTTGCTTCTAGATACAAATACCGAAGGGGCTGGAGGGGAGCTGACTCCTAAGCAAGAGCAGGGGTCACCATTCCTGAGACACAAGGTATTGATCACAGGCATAGCTGACACGAAATCTCTTGTCTCTAACTGCAGTAGTCTTCTATGCAAACGAAGGGCGTAGGTGAGTGGATTTCTCTGTGGAAATCAAGAAGTCTAAGTCCTATAGCTGAGCTGAGGCAGCACAGAAGTATCTGTAAACAGAATCCATAGAACAGAAGGAGTTACACAGACACCAGAGTTAAATGGCATGAAAAACAAACAACTAAACCAAACCAACGCAACCATCGCCGCTCCCTCCCCTCCAGGTCCCCTGAAAGATCGGGAGGGTCCTGGGCTCTCTCCACACTTGAGAAGGCCTCATGCCCTTCCTTTAGTTCTTAAGAGATAGGACTCCAGCTGACATCTGGGTTATAACAAAAAGCTGCAATTGGAGGGGTCGATCCTTCTGGACTTTTCCAACACTAACATTCTAGAGAAGTTTCTTCACAAACATTTAAACAATAATTGGCTACCACTTAGTTTTAAGACTATCATTTTGAGAAAAAAATTTAGCCTTTCAGCATATTTTACCCCCAAAATATTCTCTTTAGATAAATGGACTGCATAGTGCATCTTGTCCAGCAAAACAATTTCTTTATTGAATGAAGCCCAAAAGTCGTAATATCAGCAAAATCATCTCTGGGCCTGACCTTACTACGTTTGCATTATTTAGCATTCTGAGAGTATTCGATGCTTGGTTGCCTGTGAGAACAAGGGGGAAATGCTACCAATTACCAGCAAACCCAGTCATCAGAAATACCTGCTCCTTAAAATTATAGTGATGTGGGGGAGAATTACAGTACTCTTGGAATATTGCTAAACATTGTCAAGAACAAAGTAAGGTATCCAACATTAACTGCTTCAGGCAGAGGATGAGGGCAGAGGAAGCACTGTGAATATTTCCCCTTCAGAGGCCTTCAAGTTCACCTTCTATTAAACAAAGATCCAAAGAGTACGTGTAAGGTACTTGGTATGCCACACCATTTAATAACAATATCCATAGGGTTACTGTCTCTGAATTGACTTACGTTATCTGTGTCTACATTTTAAGTGCAACTAAGTCTCAGTTCTACTACCTTTTGCTTCTCCCTAGTGACAATAACGATACAGGATGAGTATCCTTTATCTGAAATGCTTGGGGCCAGAAGTGTTTAGGATTTTTGAACATTCGCATATATATAATAAGATATCTTGGAGATGGGACCCAAGTTTAAATATGAAATCCATTTTTGTTTTGTATATACCCTATACACAGAATCTGAAGTTAATTTTACACAATATTTTTAGTGTGTTTTGACTGTGACCTATCACATGAGGTCAGGTGTGGAATTTTCTACTTATGGTGTCATTCAGCACTCAAAAAGTTTCAGATTTTGGATTAGGGATGCTCATCCTATAATAACAATGACTACTACCATTTTTGAGTGCTTATTAAGTATTTAATCATGTTATATACTTTATGTATCTTAAGCTTTACTTATAATAATCCTACAAGCTTAGCATTTGTTTTAGTTAGCTTTCATTGCTATGACCAAAATACCTAACAAGAACCACTTAGGGGAGGAAAGTTTTATTTGGCTCACGGTTTCTGAGGTTCAGTCCATAGTTGGTCGGTTCCAATGCAGAAACATCATGGCGGCAAGTTGTTATAGAGAAAAGCTCCTCAACTCTTGGCAGTTGGAGCTGGGAAGCGGGGTGGGGGGCAGGGACAGATATAGTAGTCTTCAAGACCACGCCCCTACGTCCACCTCCTCTAGCCATGCCCACTTCTGAACCTGCTGCAATGGGGACCAGGCTCCAACACATGAGCCTTTCTGGGAGACATTTCATAGCCAAGACATAACGGCATCGTTTCTTCCCCTGTGTTATGTATGAAGACAATGATGCTTAGTGAGACTAAGCGTCGCTCAAGGTCCAGGTTCCACAGCTGGGCAGAGGCAGACAGGGTGCAGACCCAGAGCGCAGGCTTTCTCCACGGCCCATGCTTCACGCGATGATCTGTCATTTGCCTGCATTGTTGGAGGGGATGAAGCACAGCGTGGCTGAACCCGGGCTGTGTTCAGTGTCTCTGGACTTCTATCCAAACATGCTTCTACCTGTCATGGTCAACCACAGCCAGACGCAGACCAGGGTGGGCTCTGGTCTCCCTGCCTCACTTTCATCTACCCACCTCTTCTTGCTTTAGTTTCCTCCCTTATAGCAAGGCCAGGTCCATGGTGCATAGATATTGATACTGTAGGTATTGAGTAAAAGTTTGTTTCAGGATATATCTGTAGCACATCTATTGCAAATTAAACCGATGTAATGGGTCATAACTTTGGTTTACCTAATTAATAATTTTTATTTGAGAAAATAAAAAAATTACTGATTACAGACCCAGGATAGCTGATCCAAAGGGACGGTTGTGAATGGTCTTAGCTGTGTGCACCAAGGCCTGGTGAGGGCACCAGATGAAACAAGTGCTGGACTGTCACTGTGTCAAAACCAGTGCTGGGAATGATGCCGTAAACATCCGAAAATATGGGACAGTAGAGGACCCTATAGAATGAGCAGAATGTGACCCAAATTGAGAAGAAGCCGGAGGCTCTCTCTCTGATAAAAAGGGTGCAAAGGCAGCTCTCCCGCCTCAGTCTTTATGGTAATTGTGTGCCAAGTGCCCTCAAATGGGAGCCCTGCCCACCTCACGTTCAGCTGCCCTCAAACTCCACAGATTGTAGCAAATACGTCACGAAGCTTCGAGTCCTCAATTCACTTATTTCTCTCCCCCACAGGCCTGTGAGCATCGTACTGCTTCCCCACACTGATCTGAGCAGAGGCTCGGCCAGCGCCTTCCCCAAGCCTCCTGGAGCTTAGGGGTTAAGTCCAACGGCTCTACTTCTCACCCCCTCCCCGTTATAATTACCCCCCATCTCACTCAGAGCCCCCACCTCCACCCAGGGCTCTCTGGACTCTCAGTTTCGACCCCAGTAACATATCAAGTATTTTTCCTACAAGGAAAGCCTTCGACCCCAGGAAAAAGGAGGCCAGCAAACCACAGTTTCTCCATGTCCTACTCTGGGGAGGACCAGAGGGCAGCCAAGCTGTAGAGGACTAGAAGGGGGACACGGGGGTGACAGGAGGGTCCAAATCAGCTCCCCCGCTGGAGTCGGTCTTTAACTCTGCTTAGAACCCGCTGCACCAAAGTGAGAGTTTGGCTTTTTTATTGGAGTTGGATTTCTGACTGTTTAGGTTTTTCAATACCAACACCCAAATCGAAACATTTAGAAAGCGTCTCCAGCAAACAATCTCTCCCCCCACGCACACTCCAAACACCGGCCTCTGCCCGCTTCTCCTGTTCTGCCCCATCGCTGAGGAGGCGATGGCACCGACTGAGGCGGTCAAGGCTGCCACGTTCAGTGGTGGCTGGATCTTAAGTAGAATGTGTCTGATAGGGACACGGCCTCCGCAGCCCACGCCGGAGCTGGCCGCACTTGTTCCTCTCAGATGACGGACTCTGCACTCCAGACACACTCGGGACTGGTTGGAGGAGGAGGGCTTTCCCTGGGCTGACCCGAAGATGGATTCAAAGCAGCTGGGCTGTTTTCTATCCTCGGTCCTCCTTGATGAAATAATATTGTAAATGATGTCATGTAAAAAGCTTGAAGAGGAGGAAATGATGAGGTGAAAGAAGGGAAAAGTATAGAGAAAAAGCCAGGAAGTTACTTCTTTTTGAGGCCCTACTGTGCGCCGTACTCTAAGACAACTAATTCCTAAAATGGGTAGAAGCCTCTAGAAAATGGACCAAATGCCTTTTTCTATCTGAATTTTAATAAAGTGATGTTTCAGTCCTCTAACTTTGCTCAAAAGGAGCTTTGCAATTTTTTTTTCTCATTCTTCCTGAAGCTTTCCTTTCAGACCCAATTTTCGTATTCTAATTGCAAAATTCAGTTCAAGTTTTTTAAAACACTCTCTTATAATTATCACCCAACAAAGGCAGTGAATCCACAAAGCCCAAACATGTGTCGCATTAATTCTCACAACTGAAATACTTTCATTTTTCTTGGACTCTAAGCAAAATGGACCATAAGCAACGTGTTTGATAAAATGACAGGTGGAATTCCATCCAATTAAGACATAAATATTTTTCCAGAGGCTAAGCTCACTGCAAAATAATAATCTTCACTCAACACATCTTTACATGTCTTTGGCAAAACACCTGTCTAAAACTGTTAACACTAAATATTTTGGGAGCTCTGTACTTCAAAGACGTCCCCGAAAACATCAAGCATTGTTAAAATGTTGAAGTAATTTTGGTTAAATGCTTCTGTGACAACTGTCGGACTTGATTTGTTTTAGCTGAATACATTCTGGATATTGCTCGGAATCTGTGAGTTGGTCATTTGCCAAGAGATGAGAATTGGGCCGGAGTGTAAAGAATTACATGCATCAAAGAAATGAAAAAAATGGAGGGAATCTTTGGGTATTTTAAAAATGCAATTTATCTTCTAGGTTGGAAACTTCAAAAGTACATTCCTACCGGTGGATGGCATTTGTTGTGAAACTACAAAGTGTACAGTAGACATTATTCTGACTCTTGGCCAAACTCATACTTATGGAGTCACACCTATCATTTCTCAAGGAGAGGCAAGAAAAAGCAAATTTTAAAGTACTTTGATAAAAATTGTGATTAAACAGTACAACATGGAAGTGCTTTCCTAGAAACTTCTTTAAGTTGGTTACCAAGGGCATATAGTTCATAGTATCCGAGGAGAAATACTAGAAATAGAATTATCAGGGAGCGTCTATTCCAACCATGCTCTTTCTCCCCCCTCAGCGCTTACCTTCAGATAGGTAAATTGAGACCCAGACCCCTAAGCCCAGTCATAGTTGATTAACAGATGTGCCTACTGCAAAGAGACTAAGTTTGGGCTGATGGGAGGGTGGTGGGGAGACGCTTATGAAACACACCAACTTACGGTAAAGTGGAACGTAGCTGTTTAAGAGGGAGATTAATAATGAAAGCGGCTCATGTTAATCGGGCAATTACTATCGGCAGGGCATTCTACTAAGCACTTTACATATTATCTCATTTAATTCTTGTAGGTACCTGTGCATTGCTGTTATTACTATGATATTAAGGATAAAATCTCTAAGCAACTTGTCCATATTAGGCAGCTTATAAGTGATAAGATCAATACTTGGAGTCACTTCTGTCCAACATTAAAATCCTTGTTCGTGACCATGTATTGAACTTATTGAACTTCCTCCTAATGTTTATGGCCACAGCGTGCTTTTTTTCCATGAATTCAAGCTGGCACTGTTTCAGCTTGAGAGCTCTGGGGTGATGATGATTTGGAGCGTCTGGACCCTTAAGGGTTGCATCTTGGCTATGGACTCAAAGGACAAAGTGTTATGGGGCTAAGGGTACAATGACCAGGGTCTGGAATTTCCCATGAACCTCAAGTCAAATATTCTGTCCCATTGTCCTCAAAAGATCAATTATTCTTTATAAAGTCTGTGTTCAACATCCATCTAAGGATGTTCTAGGCCTTGAATTAGTCTGAGACTCTTGGCGTCAACCCAAGAATTAGCCACACCCTGTGTTTCCACACCATCCAGTCAGCATGCTTTTACCAAGTACGGCTAGGTCTAAGTCCTGCCCTACAACCGGTGCTTGGTCTGAACAGACCAGTGGTTGGATGTGGAAGAGGTCAGTTATTTCCTCTTCAGAAGAGGATGCTTTCTGTGAAGAGTGTCATAAATCCATGTCAAACTGGCAGAAGTAGAAAAGAGGACATATTGACACAGTAAAAGGAGAACTCTCACGGTAGGTCTGTCTTCAGGTATGTCATCTCGGGTCAACAAGCCTTCTTTCTAGCTCTTTGTGACTCAACTCTGCCTCTCTTGGTGACAATCTTTGTTAAGCAAGGCGACCCTGCCTCCTCTCAGCAGGTCCAGGCATGTATCATTCTCGTTGCCAGCAATCCCATCCAAAAGAGAGTTCCTGTTTCTCAGTTTTTCCAACAGAAGCCCCGAGTTGGGTCTCAGAGGATTATCTTAGTCATGTGACCACCACTAAGCCAACCACAGGGACCAGAGGCATGGGATGTGCTGACTGGCCAGGCCTGGGTCACATGTCCACCCCTAAAGGTATGATGACATGGGTCCTTGTCTGATCACAAGAACAAGAGGAGAAGACTGGTTCCCCAAAGGAAGATCTGGGACCAATGACCAGAAGTGGGGGGAATCATCAATGGCCCCTAAACAGGCAACGTCAATAGCCGTTCGCAACGCCTCCCGTCTCTTGGACACTACTGTGCAGTAAAGGGAACAGGGCTGGAGAACCTGCAGAGAATGGGGACAGGGCAGCGCAGCCAGTCAGGGATGGACTGGGAGGCTGGAGGAAGCAGTGGTCAAACTTCATTTGCTGTAGAATCACCAGGAGGCCTTGTTAGAAATGCAGGCCCGTGTCCTCCACTTCTTGAAATGCATGAGAACTGGCAATTTCAACACTCATCTAAAAGACCGTGATGCAGGTGGAGGCCTGTGAACTATATCTCAAAAGAAATTGGTTTAGATCAGACCCACCAGTTATTGAGTATTAAATGAGTTTCGCTAAATCCCAAATAATAGCCAGAGGGAGTCTTTAAAACAAACACAGGACTCTCGACGGTGGCGCTCTCTGATTTTTTTTTCCTCTGGGTCTCTGCACCTCTCACTACATGCTGGGCAGTGCCAGGTACTTAATAAATGCTTCTAGGAGGTGAGGCTCTGAAGTCACCTTGCTGAGGGCTGGTTTCACTCCCAGTAACTGAGGATGCACGGGTCTGAAAGCCAGATCAGACACCCTATAGCTTGTTACCAAATAAGCAAGCCTGATAATGGAAATATAGTATTTTATCAAAATAAGCAGGGTCCTAAAACCTTGAAAAGAAAGAAGAAAAGGAAAAGAAAGAACGCCTCCACCATTAGAAAAATACTTATGTTTAAAAAGTAGAACAGTAAAAACGAAGTGTTGTAATTTGAATCCTCTCTCCTCTCCTCGCCTCCCCTTCTCTCCTCTTCTCTTTTTGTTAAATGCACCATTGGTAGATATCCAAGCAGCCAGCTTTAATGGGAGCCAAGAATCTTTTTAAGTGCTCCAGCCAGGGGGCTGGGGTAGGAATCTCAGGAAAGGTCAACCCAGCCGGCCAAGGAGAGTGGGGCTTCTTGAAACTTGAAACGTCCCAAGAGCTATCACTTCAAGGCATACAGACTAAGAGGATTAAGGTAAGTGTCCCTCCTAAGAGCCTGAAAAAACAAAGTTTAGTTTTTAGCATCACAAAGGAACGTTCATTTATATAGGTTCTGAAGGAGGGGAAATATGTTAAGACTTTAGAATTGGCAGAGGGGGGTGAGGAGGGACCCTGTGTACCAAAAAGCCAAATCAACCCCAAGCAAGGGAGAGAACATTCCTGCAAGATTATCCACTGTTTACAAAGAAATAGATTGTAACTGAGATTTACACAAAAGAGACAAAGAAGACATATGCAGAGAAACCTCGTTAAGCTTAATTTATTAAGTGTGTATTTGCAATTGTACCAAACAGTGGACCCGTTTCCCCCACTGTCTGAGAAAAGTGGTGGGGATTATTAGGATAATTAATAGTTAACACTGCAAGAGGAACTCGTTCATCTTCCAGACAAAATCAACTTCTTTCAAAAACTTCAAAATACCTGAGCACATATTCATCATGGGATAAATCACTTAAATTCTCACCAAGCCTCAGTAATTAAAATTTTTTTTCAAAAAATTGGAAGCTGTGAAACCATTTGGAAACCTTAAAAAAATCTATGTACTATAGAAAAATGAACATATCTGCAAAAGTGTACATATACGTCATTTACTGCGTTGGACAGTTTTTGTTTTTATGTAATATAATAGATGGATCTCCATAAATACTTAGTCTCTTTCACTCTTTTTTTTCCTCAGCTAAAAACAAATGGCTTCCCCCCTCCCTCAAAAGCAACTAGATACAGACTGCACAAATAATATAAAAAGTAAGCTCTACTAAGCTCCAAAGTAAATTTCCACTGGCAGGTTCTTTGGTTTGGTTGACTAAGAAGTTAAATCTGTGGATTGGTCTTCACAGTGGCAAAAGGTGTCGCCATTGGTATCCTATCCGTTTCAATTGGTTTCTCATTTGTTCTGAGAACAACAAATTCGACAAGGCAAACTCACACTTGTGCACAGCGGCCAGTGGTATTGGGGCCAGGCGGGGATGAGGTAGACAGAGAAACACCAGGATTCCCAAGACTTCGGGCAGACCAGCTTTACATGGCTCCTTCATTAGGGTGGAGGGCTCCTCTGTGGCAGACTCTGCCTCATTGACACTGTCTGGGGCAGCAGAAGGCTCCCCATTTCAAGTTTGAGACTGTTCGAGCAGAAGGAAACTTCACAGAGCCCCTGTGGCTCTTCCAGGCATCCACCTGCCCCTGAACTAACCAGGACTTGCACTACTGCCTGCACCTGGGATTTCATTCCACCAACAACAACCAGGCCCGCCCCATCAGCCCTCCATCTTCAGAAGCAACATGTTAGAGTTTTGGAACAAAGAAAGTGTGCCCTTTAAGGGCCCAGTGCATGTGGGCATGGTCTCTTACCCACTGGTACTGTTATTAAAGTAGGGAGGTATCTTACAGTAGATTGTGTCTTTTTTTGGAAGGGGGACGCTGGGGATTGAACCCAGAGCCTTGTGCATGCCAGGTAAGTGATCTACCCCTGAGCTATCCCCCAGCCCTTAGATTGTGTCTTAAAATCAAAGAAAAAGCAGCATTGTCCACAACTGGCCTCCTCATCTGGAATACAAGTATGAAACCCAGAGGACTCAGCATTTTTTTTTTTTTAGAAGCAGCTTCCATAACAGGAATGGTAGGACTTTGAATTAAAAGGTTTACCCTGTCCATTTGGTTAAAAAATGATGAGATAAAGAAATTCTCACATTTTGAAAACGGGTCCTTATCTTCTGCCTGAAGATCAATGAATACTTGTCCCTGGAAACTGGAGAACTTCAGAATCCTGGAGAAAAGCTCCCTGGCCTGTTTCCATTTTCTGACAAGCGCCTGGGATCGGCTTTGATACCGTGGAGGCCCTTCCCTGTGGTTGACTAATGCAGGCAGCTTTGTTGACAGACTGTCTGGAAAAAAGCAGCAAGTTAGGAAAATGCACAGGGCTTCTCTATATACCAAGGCGCATCCGCAGCCTCGATGTCGAGCTGTGCAGGTGTGCGGTGTGTCGGGTCGGGTTTCCCCACAGACAGCTACCGACTTGGGGATTTGAATGCAAGTCGTTTATTTTGGAGCTGATCCCATGAAGCACCTGCAGGGCCGTGGGGAAGCGAGTGAGGGATGGAGGGACCACAGTCAAGGGTGCCTTAGCCAGCAGGACACTGCAGAGGACACTGGGGCTCACCCTTGCTGGCGCGTGTAGACGTGATTCAGTTTCCCAAGCCAGGAGTCGGGAAGCTGGGGTGCTTGAACATCAATTCACATGCATCAGATGTTTCTAGCAAGAAGCCCTCAGGCTGGGCGTGGTGTCGCACGCTTGTAATCCCAGTACTTGGGAGGCTGAGACAGGAGGATCACAGGTTTGTGGCCAGCCTCAGCTACTTAGTGAGGCCCTCTGCAACTTAGTGAGACCCTATTCCAAAATAAAGAATAAAAAATAGGGCTGGGGGTGTAGCTCGGAGGTAGAATGCCCCTGGGTTCAATCCCCAGTTCCATTAATAAAAAAAAAGAAGCCCTCAGAACTCAGGGCACGGTGAACCCGAGGAGATAGGGACCGCGTAGGCTACACAACGGATGCTGTAAATTTTCTTCCAGGCAACACTTTGACAGTTTTCAAGAGGCCATTGCAATTTCCACAATGAGGTTCTAGAGCAAGGAATTATCTTTGTTGATCTCATCCTCCCTGTGATGGACAAAAACAGGGCTGTGCAAAGGACACCTTTAATCTCCTGCAGTTGTTTGACTAAGGAACTCAAAGTGCCTGGGAATTCCTCCCCATCTGCTTCAAAAGTCACTCTGAGAGCAGATCAGAGGGTCTGGAATGAGTGATGTCTCCTGCCCGAGACAGTTCTACAATCTGATTCCTCCTTCCAAACCACACCCTCACACACTCTTTTGAAGGCAGATGGTTTCAACAAGGCCGCCCCCACCGTGCGGTACTGCCTTGGTGCTGGGGTAAGCAATCTCATCCAGTACTTTAGAACAAGGCAGGTTTTGCCTAGGACCAACGTAAGCTTAAAGTTTCAGCATTTTCAGAACAGGATACTTTGCTCATAACACCCCTTGGCCTCAGAAGACTCGCGATATGGACAGATGGAAGATGCTTCTCTGCCTCATTGACCCAAACCTCACTTCACAAGAGCCACGGCCTTGTGCCATCCTGTCACATCTACTGCTGCAGGGGTAGTGGTCTCATCCTGTTTCCTTTTCTTTTTAAAACATTTTATTTATTTATCCATTTGTTAGTTAGTTTGTTTATATCTCTTTTGGTGGTACTAGGGACTGAACCTAAGGGCATTCTGCCTCTGAGCTACACTCCTAGCCCTATTTTATGTTTTACTTTGAAACAGGGTCTCATTAAGTTGCTGAGGGTCTTGCTAAGTTTGCTGAGGCTGGCCTCGAACCTGCGATCCTCTTGTTTCAGGCTCCCAAGTGCTGGGATTGCAGATGTGTGCCACCATGCCTGTTTTTTTTTTTTTTAACACTCTCCAATTTAAGTCTGCCCTGATGCAATCAAAGGCAGGTGCAGAAATCACAGTGTTTGAAGATCTTAATTCCTATGGATGGAGGAGATGATCTCCGTGGTGATGATCGTGGGTGACCTTGCATGAAGACCTGGCATGTTTCGGGCGCCGCATGCTTCCCCGCCCAGGGGTCCTGCGCCGGGCCACGTGACCATTGCTGAAGGGAAGACAGGTGGGTGTGAGACTAGCAGAAACCTTGTGCTTCCTGCATTTGGGCGTGGCCCTTGTGCTCTGCCAGGTGCCCTGAGAAGAAGGGGACACGTGGCGCAGACCAGAGTTCAACCACGAGTCAAGCTGCCCCCAACCCCGAGCCCATGGGTGACACACGTGCTTGTTATTTTGAGGCATGAGTTTGGGGCGGTTTAGAATGCGGCATTATTGCAGCAGTGTTGACCCCCACGTGACTCTATTATATAAAGTAGCACCCTTTCTCACTCGAGTTTTCTTGGAGTTAAAAATATTAAAATACTGTTGGAATTAAAACTTTTTCCCAGCCTGGCATGATGGCACATGCCTGCCGTCCCAGTAGTTGGGAGGCTATGATAGAAGGATCTCAGGTTCGCGGCCAGCCTCAGCTACTTAGTGAGGCCCTGTGCAGCTTTGTAAGACCCTGTTTCAAAATAAAAAATGAAATTGGGCTGGGGGTGTGACTCAGAGATAGAATGCCCCTGGGTTCCATTCCCAGTACCACACAAAAACAAACAAAAACAAAAATGTTTTTCCCAAAAAAGCCACTTTTTCAAAAAATAACAGGAAGCACATTGAAGAAAATACACTCTTTTTAGTATGTATTCTTCTCCTTGCAGCCCCAGTTCTGTAAGATCTGCCTGTCTGTCAGCCCCTCTTCGTTTCTGTGGCTGGCACTAATTACCAGTCCACGACAACGCCGTTCTCCCAGCTCATGTCTTCTGATGTGAACTTTTTCATCAAGTTTCATCTCCTTGTGGTGGTAACCTTATGACTTCTCACTCTCCCACACTTTAATTTGTAATCAAAATTATGAACTAATGAAATAACACAAGGCTTGTTTTAATAGGGTGATTTGCTTGTTTGTTTTAAAAATTACACCAATTTGCCATTTTACCAAATTCTTTTTTTTTTTAATGAAAGCTACATCTTCACTATTGCAATTTGAAATGAAACGCCTCCTGGACTTGTTGCATACAATTAAACCACAACAAAAGGAAGCCGAGGCCATTTCACTTTTCATAAGGCTGTAATTATTCTTTAACTATTGGAATACGACATCCCTTAGGAGCTAATTATCGAAAAGCTCTCATCACACATAGGAAACACACAAACAAGTCCTTCAAGCACAAAGTAAACGTTCGACATTAAAGAGCAGCAACCAGGAAGTCATACCAATCAGTTGGTCCAGCTAATTACTAATCTGATTTTTGGAGTAGTCACATTAGATAATTATGACGCCTATTCATAACATGAAAAGCACAGACTTTGACTGACTTTAATAAAGATCTAGCTGCAAGTAAAAAATGCACTAAGAACTATAATACAAAATTTGCATCGCAACAGAACTTGGGAAAAGTGTGATCGACATTTTAACATAGGAAACATTTCATTTATCACATGATATGTGTACTATTTCATATACCTTATTGTGTATGTCACATTGAAAGACAAAGTAAGATATTATGATTTTGTATGAGCTATGCAGGTAGAGATTTAGATATTTAGAATATGAATTATAAAATGATTTTGAATTAAATAAGATTTGCATTAGACAAATATAGCATATTAAAAACTAAGGTATAGATCATATTCTAAAGGAATCAAAGTCATATATATAATATAGTGAGTGCCCTACTCATTCTTAAATATGCTCCTATATCAGCATATTCAAATATTTCTTACATTTTAAGTGGTTATAAAACTAATACACACTCATATACTATTGGTGGGAATGCATGTTGGCAAAACTTTTTCAGAGGGCAAAGGATTCCTAACTATCAAAATAACAAAGTACATATGCCCTTTGACCCAGGCATTTCCTTTCTAGCATTTTAATCATTTTAATCTTATACACAGGCTTGTATTATATTAATACTGGAAAACAATGTATAAAGATGTTCATTATAGCATTGGAAGAGCAAAATAATGAAAATAATTGGAAATAAATAAATAATCGAATTGCCAATTAATGGAAGGCTGTTTTATGATAAACTCATAAGACAGGATACTATGCAGCTACTAAAGAGGAGAGAGAGGGAGGGAGGAGGAAGGAAAGGGAAGAGAGAGAGAGAGAGAGAGAGAGAGAGAGATCTTGTTTTATTGAGAAACATTGTAATGCGATCCTTTTTGACTGAAACATTGTAATGTGGTTCATGACTATATATGTTTGAGCTTGGGTGGGTAGATTAGATAGATAGATACATGATAGATAGATAGACTGAATAGGAAACCGTTTTGAAAGAACACATCAGATACTAGAAGCAGCTCTTTCTTTACGGCAATGGTGCCATTAGAGCATGACTGTGATTGCAGACAACACTGGAACAGAGGAACATGGCTGCATTCTGATACAACTTTATTAGGAGAGGTGGCCGGCTAGGACCTACACCTTGCCAGCCTCTCCTCTACTGGTCTGTCTCTCCAGTCTCCATGGCTGTGTACATCATCTTCATGCTCATGACTCCCAAGTGGCCATCTCCAACCCCAGTCTTGCTCCCGACTGCCATCCTGGCTTCTACCCTGCAATCAACACTTTGATGACTTCCATCCACAGTTCCCATGCCTTGCTGTCATACTGCAGGAAGTTGCTACTACTGTTCCGCCCTGTAACCCCCTTGCATCCAGGTGGGGCTAGGCTATCAATTCTTCCCCTGCGTGTCTTTCCCATGTTCTCTTTGCTACCTGTCAGTGGAATGAAGGACTAGAGGTGCAGCCTCAAGGTGGATGGGGTCTGGATCCTTGGCTCTCCGCGTGGAGGCCTCTCATCACACGGAACACCTGCACCGTCTATTATACGTGAGAAACCATCTTAACCTAAGCCATGGAAATATGAGAATGTATGTTAGAGTAGCTTGCATGACCCTAAATAATAAATATGTCCAAAATTGAAATTCTTAATTTTCCCCCTCTATGCTCTTTTCCCTCTATTCCTATCTCAGAAAATGGCATCTCATTTATCTATTTTTCCAGCCACAGACTTTATTTCTCCATCTCATCTCTCCTCTTCCTTCTTCCATTCTCTCTCTCTCTCTCTCTCTGTCTCTCTCTCTCTCTCTCTCTCTCTGTGTGTGTGTGTTTTCTTGTTGTTATTGTTGTTTTTTGTTTTTGTGGACTAGGGATTGAAGCCAGGCACTCTACCACTAAGCTACATTCCTGTTCCCAACCCTTTTTATTTTTTTAAATTATGAGATAGGTTCTCACTAAACTGCTAAGGCTGGCCTTGAACTTGTGATCCTCCTGCCTCAGCCTCCCAAGTCTGTTATTATTTTTGACTTCTCTCTTTCTGCCATATTGGACATTTCATCCATTAGAGATACTATCAAAATATCTCTCAGATATGAACATTTTGTTGGCTCCACAGCTGACACCCTAATGGAAGTCATCATCACAGGTCACCCGGGCTATGCTACAATAACTTTCTTAACTGGTCTCCCACTCCTCCTCGGCCCTCCTCCTTCTTGTCTATTTTGCACATCAACACTGGTGTGATCTTTTCAATGCATAAGTCGATGTATATCTCCCCCTTGGACAGAATCCATGCAGTGGTTTCCTATTGGGTCTAACCTGAAATCCAAGCTTTTTTTTTTTTTTTTTTTTTTGCGGTACTGGGGATTGAACGCAGGGGCGTTCTACCACCACGCTACACCCCCGGCCCTATTTTTTTATACTTTATTTTTGAGACCAGGTCTCATGAAGTTGTGGAGGGCCTCACTAAGGAGAGAGAGAGAGAGAGAGAGAGACAGGGAGAGAGAGAGAGAGAGAGAGAGAGAGAGAGAGAGCTGAGGCTGGCCGCGAACCCGGATCCTCCGGTCTCCGCCTCCCAAAGTACTGGGACCAAACTTTGAAATCCTCTTTCAAGACCCTACACAATCTGCTGTGTGGCTCACTCTTCACATTCACCCCCCACATTTCTTTTCCTCTCTGTCGCCGGCTGAATCACACGGGCTTCCTGGAGCAGCTGAACCACCTGTCCCCTCACGCCCTTTGTGTGAGCTTCCCTGGCTTGGCTCGCTCTTTCCTTCTCTGCATGCTCTCTTAGAGAAGCCCTCCATGAACCTCGCTCTTTCCTTCTCTGCGTGCTCTCTTAGAGAAGCCCTCCATGAACCTCGCTCTTTCCTTCTCTGCGTGCTCTCTTAGAGAAGCCCTCCATGAACCTCGCTCTTTCCTTCTCTGCGTGCTCTCTTAGAGAAGCCCTCCATGAACCTCGCTCTTTCCTTCTCTGCGTGCTCTCTTAGAGAAGCCCTCCATGAACCTTTACCTGAACTAGAAGTCTCAGCAGCTTTATCGTCATGCTCTGCTTTCTCTTCCCAGCCTTATCTACCTCCTATTACACCACAGACCTGTGTATTTGATCATTTGTTATTATTAAAGTATACTTCCTACAATGGCAGGAATCCATCTGTCTTGATCACTCGGTGTCTACAGTAGTGCCTGCACGTTCAAGATGTTTGATAAGTATTTGTTCAGTGTTGATTTCTTTTCCTCGATGTTTTGCCGGAGTTCTTACATATAGGACATGGTCTTCCTGGTGTCTTCATATAGGAAAATCAGGTCAACAAGATTTACACAATAGTGCTTTATGGCCTGTCCCTGCGAAGTCTGTAGACGATGTCCCCTCATCCTCTGACATCCCGGTCTGCCTTGAGAACTTAGGGCTACCCAATTTTCATCCAACTTTAGATCGTCTGATTTTTCTGTCTGGATATCTATGGCTTTTTGAGATCACAGTGTGGACTAATTTGAGATGTGATGAGCTGTCCAGATCTATGAACGCAGACAGTTTTTGACTCAGGGAATGTATCTCCAATTATTCTTTGATGATTGTTTTTGATTCGGGATTCTTCCTCACAAGCACACTCAGCCCTCGGGCTGGACCTGCATCTCCATCGTCATCATTGTCTCCTTGTGTTTGCCTCTGGGTGCTAATAGAGCTGCTCAAGGCCGTTCTTCACATCACTCATTCCACTTCCTCTCCTCCGGTTTACCACTTCTTGCTTGTATAGATTTTAACTTTGCTTTGGGTTTTTAATTTGCTTACAGATCTTTGCTCTCTCTCTCTCTCTCTCTCTCTCTCTCTCTCTGAGCCTCCATCGCCCATTTATATCTACCTTGTGGATTTCAGCTCCCTTTTCTATAAGATGAGGCTCTCTTTGAGCCATCTATGGTGTATACTGAACAGTGCTCTAATTTTCTTTTCTGTTACCTGTAGTAAGTCGTTTTCAGAGGGCTACTCTTTCCTTGAGCTTTTGGGACAAATGCTCCATGGTAGTTCTTCACCTATGTTATGTTTGCTCTTTTTTGGTTATGGAGAGCTCTTTCATGCCTGGCATTTGCCTCCAGACCTTGCCTCACATTGGAGCAGCAGTCATGGTACACAGGAATGGGTGCCCAGGTTTCGAGGTGGTATAGAGCTTGACTCGGGGAACAGAGGAAGAGGGTAGGGAAGGAGGGAATTGTGTGCCTAATTACATTACTTTATTCTGGTGGGATAACATAGATGGGCCACTGATTATGTTTCTCAAGCCAATTCCTTCGCTTTTGTAAGAAGCAAATTCCTCACTTTAATTTAGAAAGACCTGAACTTTTGCTTTCCATCACGCCCTCCCTCAAATATTTCTTTCGCAATTTCTCATTACCCACAGTTTATTTCCTCGATGAATCTGGCCTTCATTTCAGAGATGGATGGCTGGAATATGTTTACTTTCTATGGTAGATGATGAACCTTACCAAAGACTCTAATTACTGCTAGTTACCAGACTCTAAACAGTGCTGTAAATTAGAGACCTTGTAAAGATGGATATTGATTTCAATTAGCAGCCTGTTGCCTCTGGATTTTCGAAGGCCTGAAACTATACAAGGAAGGTACCACTGACGTTAGAAAGCTAGCGGTTCATTCTAAACTCTGTCTAGTTCTCCAGTAACCTTGGAACAAATTTCTAGGTGGTTACGATTTTGCATCTTTAACTAAGTTCTCTATATAGTGGCCCAAACGCATTTACTGAGTACCTGTTCTGTGCTAGGTTTCTGCCAAGGTGTACTCGGCATACAGAGATGGATGAGAGTTCACGATTTCCCAGTCAGGGGACTCAGGTAGGCAAAACAAATGCAGTTACCCTTGGTTTCCAGGGGGTATGTGTTCCTGGACTTCCCACAGACACGAGAATCTACACATGCCCGAGGCCCTTATAGAGAATGCAATAGTATTTGCATATAACTGATGCACATCCACCACCTGTAGACCTTTAATCATCTCTAGATTACTCAGAGTACCTTATAAATGTAAATGCTATGTAAATAGTTGGTACACTGTAATGTTTAGGGAATAATGACAAGGAAAAAAATTTGTCCGTGTTCAGTTCTGACAGTGTTTTTTAGTATTTTCAGTCCTATTTGGTTGAACCTCTGGGTGCGAGCCTGCAGCTTAGAGGGCCCCCCATGATTGTGCATAAGGTACCAAAGCTGTGAGAGAGGCGGTCTGGAGGAGCCGCACACCTCCTCCCTGTCTCTCTCCTTTCCTTCACAACCCAGTTTTCTCAGAGCATGACTCATGTGACTCACAGACTAGACTTCCCACCTCCGTTCACTCCCAGACAACTGCAGACCCGCTCCCTCCCTGCGTGCGCCGTGGCCAGCCGCAGGAGCTGGCGCTGGCTTGCCCTCACTCTTTTGACCTGCTAGAGCCCAATTGCTACAGCCCCCTCTCCCCCGTCCCCATCTCACTACTGCAGCCTTGGCCACCTCCCACCTCGCTGGCTCAAGCCAGAGGCCTGGACTTCCTCAGGGACCCCAGTCTTTATTGCATCACCCGAACCCACCTCCAACCCAGCACCAAGTCCTGCCCACTCTGTGGCCCCAGTGTCTCTCATTCCATCCCTTCCTGTTTCTGCAGCCGCTGTCAACTCAGGTCACTGTCGCCTCCCTGGATGAGTTCAACAGCCTCCTTGGTGTTATCTTGCTGTCTGTCTTGGTGTCTCAAGTCCATCATCTACCAGAGAACCAAAATGACCCAACTAAAGTACCAGGGGGCCCTTGTCACTGTTCTGATTAATACTAATCAATGCCCCCCATCAGATGAGCCCAGACTCCAGCATGGCCCTCTAAGCTGTGGGATGGATGCTCACAGGTTCAACCAACACAGGATCTAAAATACTAAAAAAATTGCATCAGTACTGAACACGTACAATTTTTTTTTTTTTGGAACTGGGTTTAAGCCTAGAGACATTCTACCTCCCAGCTACATCCCCAGCCCTTTTTATTATTGTTATTTTTTAAATTTTGGAATAGGGTCTTGTGCCGGGAGTGATGGCACACGCTTGTAATCCCAGTACTTGGGAGGCTGAGACAGGAGAATCACAGGTTCAAGGCTAGTCTCAGCAACTTAGTGAAGCCCTCCACAACTTAGTGAGACCCTGTTTCAAAATAAAAAGAATAAAATATGGCTGGGGGTGTAGCTCAGAAGTAGAATGCCCCTGGGTTCCATCCTCAGTATCACAAGAAAAAACAAACAAACAAAAAATAGGGTCTCACTAGGTTGCTGAGGGCCTCACTAAGTGCTAAGGCTAGCCTCGAACCTGCAATCCTCCTGCCTCAGCCTCTCAAGTGCTAGGATTACATATGAGCGCCACCACGCCCACCACCTTGACTCATCTTGATGCTCCTACAGAGGTGCTTGCTCTCTTGCATATTGTCAAGTGGTTTTGTTTGTTTGTTTCTGCATATATTACAGTCTTTGCCTGAAATTTCCCCCTTCTCTATTGCTTCCTTATCCCTTACACACACACACACACACACACACACACACAACCAAGCACAACTAGGCTTGGCCAACTGATACTAATATTTGAATAGATACTACTTGCATTTTTCTAAAGACCCCCCCATTGTCAAGGCATTGCTTATTCTCTTTCTAATCTCTAGAACTAATACTACGAGCCCCTGCCATACTCCCAATTAGCCCAGTTTTCTGGATGTTCCTAGATACTCCTCAGGGGTCAGCTGATAGCCCCGCCCCCAACCTCCGGAAGCACAGAGATCAGCTCTGCTGAACTGGCCTTCAGAGAGAACTCATGTCTCTTCCACGTAGGGCGATGGATCATCTGTGTGTGTCTGGCATCATTACACTGGGACACACCGGGAGGGAAGTGTCCATGTGGCTCTTGGTCATGGAAATATTTTCAGTACCATGAAAACATCAAAACAGCTCCTTGCTCATGTAGCCCCCACAGAACCTCTCACAAGATGGCAGGTAACTCCTTCACACCAGCAGGAGGAAGCCGGCATCAGGATGGATGCAATCCTTCCCTCTTTTAAAAGTCTCACTTAGCTGGGCGTGATGGCACACTCCTATAATCCCAGTACTTGGGAGGCTGAGACAGGAGGATCGCAGGTTTAAGGCTAGCCCTCAGCAACTTAGTGAGACCCTGTTTCAAAATAAAAAATAAAATAAGGATGGGGGTGTACCTCAGAGGTAGAATGCCCCAGGTTCCATCCCTAGTACCACATACACAGAGGATAACTCTCTATTGACTGATTCTAAGTCAACTGATTTTAAACCTAATCACATTCACAGTTTTCCTTTTACATCAAGCAGGGGGGACTACAGTACATACCAAGGGGCAGGAATCTCAGAAGCCAAATGAGAACTTTGCCTGCCAGGGAGGGAGATAAAGGGATTAGCAGGATGTTAGTCCTGGGGTGTGAGAGGGTCAGATGGTGGAGGCTCTATCAAGGAGCTAAGAAGTTTGGAGATTGAAGACTTTTGATTTGAGTAGCAGCATTATGAGAACTGAAACAAAAGAAGATGGTGGCGTCTTTATCAGAACTTTATAAATACTTAGATAAAATTATTTCACTTGTCTATTAAAAGTTGAAAAGTTTGAGAGGAAGGATGGCAACTAGGTTTCGTGAACTCTAATCAAGTAACCCCAGTTGCCTGGAGGCCTGAGCCACCTGTGAACCTAGAGGGTGGCAGTTCTGGGATCTACTTGTGATGTCTGTGAGGGCGCCGGCAGTGACGAGGGGCACACTGGAGCTGAGGACGGGCTATCCTGGCACTGAAGAAAATAGTTTCAGACCTTGCACCACTGGAAAGAAATATCACAAGTCTATTTTTTCTAGGATTCTGTGGTTTAATCTATCATCTCAGAAAGCAGATCAAAACAGCAAACATTAATAAGATTTTCAAGCCTTTTCCAAATGTCAGGAGCTAGAACAAAATAGAAATAAATTAATCCGTCGGGAGGTTTTTCTATCCGTTCCACTCTCCCAGTAAAAACACAGCACCAAAACTTGGGAATTTCTAATAATCCCTTGTAAACACAAGAGAACAGGTCTGCCAAGCCAAGACGTCAAGCGGACTTCCCTCACACATAGGATGCAGTCTGAGGCCACACGGTCCTGTGTGTAAGGAGGTGACAGAGAATGAACCCTCGAAAGATGGGTCTGGTCCCGGGAAGAAGCCAGCCCACGGCCGTGCGTGTGCGTGGAGACAGGAGTCGCGCTCACCGGCACCCCCACTGCTGGGCTGGCCACTGCTCCACGTGCACCAGGAGCAGCTCGACCCTGCTGACTTTAGAGGCCGGCAAACCCCACAGAGTTCACAGGCCTCCTTTCCTCTATGACCAAAAGATCTGCCCTGTGTGCTTGTTACTGTGACTCAAAGAGACTGCTCGAGAGAACAGGCTGAAGTTCCAGAAAGCCCTGGGAGTCATTTGGCAGACGTTCACTGCCTCCCGCTGCCCTTTCACGTGGGCAGAAGTCCCCATCCTCCTCCACTGACCTTGGGCTTGGCACACTGCTTGCTCTGGTGTGTCAGAGGCAGGCCTATCTGCCATGCGGGCGTGGCCACGTGACACTCCCGGTTAACGGTACGGCCTGGGCTGCGTGTGGTGCTGAGGTTTCCCTCTAACGCTCCTGCCATTTCTCTGAAGAGAACCTGTGCAGACTAGCCATCGACCCAAACCCCAGCCTGTGGTTTGGAGGCAAGCCTTGCAGCCCAGACCAGACTAAGAAAGCTGTCCTGGTGGACGGGAACAATGGCTGTCTTCTTAAGCCACCGGGTTGGAGCGTTTGGTGGTCACAGGTGCTGTGGAGCAGGGACAAGGCCCGGGCTGCCCACCTGCTCAGTCCCTCGGTTTCATCCCATAGGAAGAGGCTGCTTTCCTTGCTGGGTCGTCTTGAGGATCAACAGAGACAAAGCTCATGCTCATCACCAGCGTGACTGACTCAGGACAAGCAGTGAAGGAGCACTTGTGATCGTCACAGTGGAGGGCACTGGCTCCGGGTCCAGTGCTTCTGGACCCACATCCTACCCTGCACTGTGCACGCCTTTGCTATGGTTTCTACTCCAGTGCAGGAGTCATTTCAAAAACAAGGCCAGAGCCGGGCATGGTGGCGCATGCCCAGTCCTTGGAAGCTTCCAGGTTGAGGAAGGAGGATCACAGGTTCAAGGCCAGCCTCAGCAACTTAGTGAGACTCTGAGCAACCTAGCAAGACCCTGTTTCAAAGTAATAAATAAAATACGACTGGGGGTGTAGCTCAGGGTAGAATGCCCTTGAGTTCAATCTGGAGTCACACACACACACACACACACACACACACACACACACACACACACAGGAAAAGGAAAACCAAGACCATATCTACTTTAGCAGAGAAGTCTAGCCCTAGACCTCGCCATTCAGTGATTTATGACTGCCACCGCTGTCACTAAGGCCCTACATAAGGTCCTGGAACAGTGCTGCTCAGAGCACATCTGACATGCTCTCTAACCTCAGAAGGGCAGACAAGGTAGGGGTGCTGCAAGACATGGGGGAGGCAGGGAAAGGGGCTCCAGGAGAGGCTACAGATCCGGGGCCCAGTCTGGGGTGGCCTGCAAGGGGCGAGCTGCCCTCTGCAAGGCTGTGGGGTGAGAAGGGTTGAGGACCACCGCAGTTGACAGGAAGCTGCTGAAAGTTGCCTTGTAGGGAGACGAAGACCCAGCACCAACTACTGGTCAGAGCGGGACGGGCTGGAGGTCAGAGCTGAGAATCCAGAGGCAGAGGAGCGGGGGTCCCCAGGGAGCAGCCAGGACACGCCTGGAGTCTGGACTGAGTGCTGTGGACAGCCTCAAGACTGGACACTCTTAATTAGAAGAAGTGCAGTGGCTAGGCTCCGTGGCACACGCCTGTAATCCCAGTACTTGGGAGGCTGAGACCAGAGGATTACAGGTTTGAGGCCAGTCTCAGCAACTTAGTGAGATAAAAATAAATAATAATATAAATAAAATAAAACATGAAAAGGGCTGGGGTGTAGCCTAGAGGTACAGTGCCTCTGGGTCCAATCCACAGTACTGAAAAGAAAAAGAAAAAGAAAAAGAAAATAAAGAAAGAGAAGAAGAAAAAGAAAAAGAAGAAGAAGAAGGAGGAGGAGGAGGAGGAGGAGGAGGAGGAGGAGGAGAAGGAGAAGAGAAGGAAAAGGAGAAGGAGAAGGAGAAGGAGAAGGAGAAGGAGAAGGAGAAGGAGAAGGAGAAGGAGAAGGAAGAGAAGGAAAAGGAGATGAAGGAAGAGAAGAAGAAAGAAAAGAAAAGACAAAACCAAACAGTGTAGCAACTGAGTGCTTGGACCAGACTGCCTTGGGTCCAAACTCAGGTCCTTACTAGCTGTGTGATCTTGGGTAAGTTAAAGAACATCTCTGAACTGTTCTTTCCAAGAGATATTAGGAAAATAACAATAGTAATAGACCTTACCTTATCAGGTCCTCATGAGGATCAAGAGCATAAAGTATGTAAGACAGTATGGACTACAGAAGCGTCCATTGTCGTCATTATTATTACTGGTTCACAGCCCCATAACTGAATCCCTTGGGCCAGAGATGTTTTATAATTCAGAATTGTTCATCTTTAGAAGAGAAATGCTGCACAGATCATTTATTATATAAAACCTCAGCAGGGTCTGGGACTGCGTTCTGTAACCAAATACATGAATATTTATGCAGTGAAATGTATGAATATTTAGATCAAATAAAAACTATAAATAGCTTTATGTCAGTTTAGGTCAGGTTCTGTTACCACATAAGATCAAAACAACAACAAAGCAAAACAAACAAACCAATGAAAAAACAGAAACAAATCTCTTGGAGTGTCTGGCGCTCGGGGACTGGGGAGCAGATACAACAGGTTATGGCGTTTCCTGGCGGACAGTGAGCAGAGGCTGCGGAAGCAGCGGGCCAGGAGCAAGGGGCACAGAGAGGTCTCCTCCTCCCAGCTGGGCAGGAAAGACTGGTATGGGAGGAGGGCTTGGAGCCAAGCTGCTCAGGGTTGACAGAGCCCCAGAGGCAGCACTGGGAGCAGCAATGGGCAGGAAAGGGAGCCCGAGGTGGGCGGGGAAGAGCCTGCCAAGATGCATGCTGGGAGCTGGGTACGGTGGTGCACACTGCTAATCCCAATCCTTGGGAGGCTGAGGCATAAGGGTCACAGGTCAGAGGCCAGCCTTGGCAATTTAGCAAGAGCCTCAGAAACTTAGAGAGACCTTCTTTCAAAATAATAAATTAAAAAGGGCTGGAGGTGTATACAGCTCAGAGGTAGAATGCCCCTGGGTTCAATCCTCAGTACAAAAAAAGAAAAAAAGATTAAGCCAAGGGTGGGTTGTAAAGAGCTCCGGATGCCCAGGCAAGAATGTGGTTCTGTGTAGGATGCAACAGTTTGATTGCATTAGGACTGCATTTAGCATCTTAGGTGATTTCAGCCTCCGGGACAGAGCCTGGCAAGCCCTTTGGAAAGAGGTGCCTAGAGTCATGTCCCCTTATGGGTGGACACCTTGCTCTAGAACGCCTTGTCCTCTACCTATGAAGTCTTGCTCAGCCACACCCGTCTCCACTGTGACTACTTTGCCTGTCCATCACTGGGGCAGATGCTTCTCAGCCCCGCCCCATCTCCTTAGCACGCACATGCAGGCCTGGGAGGATGCTCCGGAGAACGCGTGCACAGCCCTGGCCAGAAGCTGCTTCTTGCTGCTGGTGCACCCCAGGCCCCGCACAGAGCGAACAGAAGGGCAGACTCAATGCTCCCCGGAGCAGCTCGAGACCAATGATGGGCAGGACGCTGGGCACAAGTACCCCAGTTCCTCCACCCTTTGGTTGGGGTACCACTGAGGTCTTCTCTGCTATTTCCTAGGGTTTCTGGGGGGAAGGGGAAATGGGCCCCAGATGTTTTTGTCTGTAACCTTTCTTGGCGAGCGTTGGCTTCCTGCCTCTTTGTCTCCTCCACCCTGTGTCCACATGCTGTGGGATCACCTTCCAAATAAGCTAGTTGCACTTGAATCCGTGGCTCTGTGTCTGCTTCTGGGGGTCCAAACCAAGCCAGTAGGGCCAGAGGAGGGGCTCGCCCTTGCACTGACCCACCCCTGCCTTGTTTCACGGGTTCCTTCAGAGAATGCCAAGCTCTGAGGATGGCAACTTTTAATTCACCTGCAAATCCGCGTGGTGCACTGCAGAGCATAGGCATGGAGCATGCGCTCTGTGGACAGACTGGGGAAGGGGAGTGAGCTCGGCTCTCGGCAAGAGCTGAAGGTCCCCAGCAGCTTCCGGGCTCAGAGCTTCCCTCTGGGTTCCGTCGTTGTCTGCGCCACTTTCCAGCTTGACGTTCTTGAGCAAGTCATGTAAGGTGTCTAACACTCTCACACGGGTCTCCCACACTCCACGGGTCCCATGGAGACGCTGTAGGAATCAAATGGGAATTTCAAACATGTGAAGCACCAACTTCTTTCCCGCATGTCCGTGTTAGTCATATTCTTACACCCATCCTCTCCTCCCAACTCCCACTTGCTTCTCCCTTGTCTGTCCATAGCCGATTCCTTAGAGTCGTGGTCTCGAACATCTTTCAGCCATGTATTGGAATGGGTTCAAGGCCACGTGCTCATGACCTGCCGCTTCCTGTCTCCTAAACAGAGAAACTCCATTGTCACATGGATAATAATTCCCATCTCTCATCACCAGGCTCCATCGTAGCCACACACACACAGACACACACAAACAACTAGCCTCTTTCTTTTTCTTAAACTTAATTTTATTTAATTTTTAGATTAATTTTTATTGGTGCATTATAATTAGACCTAACAGTGGGGTTCATCGTGACATGTTTGTACATGCACGCAACATTTTTTACGATGCGCGTTTTCAGCTCCATGTCCTTCTCCTTCTACAATTGCCATGTGGGCACCAACTAACACCTGTTCAACCAAGAAAACACCAATGAGACCTCCTGGAGGAAAAGGGTTCCCGCACGGGACCGTGAGAAGCAGGCCTCTCACCCTGCCGTTACCCCGGAACATTCCCTGGTACTCACCATGGTACAGGTTGCCCAGGGACAGCTACTTGGATATCTGGAATAACCATGGAGATCATCCAACATCACACCCAAGGAGCGAACAAAACCTAACCCGAGTTCTACGGTCTAACAGTGCGCAGTGTCTTTGAGTGTGTGCTCACACACAAGTGCAGGAGGATTGTGCTTGTGCACATGACATAGACCTGTCTTTCTTTTCTAGTTCCCCTCTAGCAGGAGAATGTGGAACCAGAGACTGTTTTGATAGAATGGAAAGAATGAAGACATTGGTTTCTAGGTCTCCCTCCTCCTCCTCCTCCTCCTCCTCCTCCTCCTCCTTCTCCTCCTCCTCCTGCTCCTCCTCCTTCTGGTAGTAGTGATTGACCCCAGGGGTGTTCTACCTCTGAGCTATATCCCCAGTCCTATTTCATTTTGAAACAGGGTCTCAGTAAGTTGCTGAAGTCCTTGCTAAATGGCTAAGGCTGGTCTCAAACCTGCCATCCTCCTGTCTCAGCCTCTCAAGTACTGGGATTGTGGATGTGCATCATGGTTTCTAGTTTTTTGGGACTAGGAGAGAGTTGGATGAATCTGAACATTTCGGTCCCCTCTCTGCGCCTCAGTTTCCTTGCCTGTTGGAGGAAGTAAGAGTAGATATTTTCTAAGGCTTCCTTTATAAAGGTCTTGAGTTTAGAGAGTTAAACGAGAGGAAAATCTGGATGCAGAAAAATGCATGCGATTTCATGTTTTTTCTTTTTAAAACATCCAACTGAAAACTGATTTGTTAGAATGTGTCAGTGCTATTTTGCCTATGGTGCTTTCTTTATGAACTGGGGTAAGGAGGAAGAATTTATCTGAAAGTCAATAGACTAGAGTACTTACAGGTCCACTGTAAGGTTGTGCTGGTTTAAATTCGACATCTTGAATGAGGTAGAAACAAATGCATCAGAATTTGACCAAGGATACATTCATATGTCAGTTTAATGCTCCAGCTGTTTAATCAAAATATGAATAAAAGGTCTAAAGCTCAACAAGCAAAAATATCATAGTTGTGGGATTCGGCGCTTGCTTCCCCATTGTCAGCCAATTACTGTGTAATTTTTCCCTGTGACTGAATAACTAACTGTTAGCAAATAATGAAAAGGCAATTACAGCGACGCTTTGTTCCTATTGCTCCCTTCATTTTATTCTGGCTATAATTATTGTCAGGGCTGGAGGTTTACTGTACCATGGAAGCGGCACCGGGAAAGAAAATGGAATGGGCTGGTGCATGGAAAATTGCAAATGTCACAGCTACCTTCATCGGCACTGTTGGACTTCGAGATTAAAAAGTCAGAGGAAAAAGCTCTCCATGTGGGTTTTACAAATTCCCTACCTCAAGCTGTCGTGGTGACGGGGAAGCGGGATGAGGGCGCGGGTGGGGCGAGCGGAAACCAGGCGTAATGTTTGTTCTCTTTTCATGTGCGCAATTCCCCCAGGGCTGGGCATTTCACTGCGGTCTGCTTGAGACCAACTCGGGGACTCTTCCTTTAGCCTTTGCTTCTCATTAATGGTCTCCATGCTGTTTCATAATGGGGAGTGGCATATAAATGATGCATTTTATGGGGTTTGATCTTTCTTTAGAGAGGAAATATGCCACATATGGACAGATGTCAGAAAAAGAAAATGACAATCGTGCCCTCTTTGTGCGGTTGCTGGGACCTATTTTCAAAAATCGGCTTTTACTGACCATATATAATGTGTCTTCCTTTTTACTTTATTTATATTAACTAGAAACTGTAAGATAAAAACAGAAGGGAGAGGTATGTACTTAATATTTTTGTCTTTTATTTATTTAATAAACATTTCCCGAGTACCTACCATGTGCAAGGCTCTGGGGAATCAAAGATAAGTGACTTATCCAAGATAGGTGAGACCTACAAAAAGGCTCAGTCTTGAGATATTTTCATATCCAAATAAGAATATTACTGCATGATAAGCAACTTAGAATAGTCAAAATATATAAAACTATATGTTTAAAGATCTGGATTCTAATTCTAGCTCTACCACTTCCTAGCTATTCATTAAATGTATCAGTCAGCTACTACTGTGTAACAACTACCTCCAAAGATTATAAATCTTCAGCCCAGGTTGGGCTTGGCTGGGGAATCCTAGCTGGATCAGGTTTGCTCTACATGTATCTCATCTTCCTCCTTGGCCTGCCCAGGTTATCCTGCTTGTGAGAAAGTCTGAAGAGCATGAGTATGAGTAGAAATATACAGGCATGCCGGGCATACTGGCACACACTTGTAATTCCAGTACTTGGGAGGCTGAGACAGGAGGATCCGGGTTCACAGCCAGCCTCAGCTACTTAGTGAGGCCCTCTGCAACTTAGCGAGACCCTGTCTCAAAATAAAAATTAAAAAATAGGGCTGGGGGTGTAGTTCAGAGGTAGAATGCTCCTAGGTTCAATCCCCAGTGCCAAAAAAAAAAAAGAAAAGAAAAAGAAAGAAAGAAATATGCAGATACACATGCCAGACAATTTTAAGTCTTAGCATTAGTCATGTTTACTAACACCCTATTGGCCAAAGCAAATTAACATGATCAGACAGAGGATCAAGGGTCAGGGAATTACACTCTACTTCTCAATGGGAGAAACTTCAGAGATGTGTAATGAAAGAAATGGAACAGTGTTTCAGTCAGCATCCTCGCCACTATGAGCTAAATACCCGACACACAAAACTTAGTGAAAGAAAGATTCATTGGGGCTCATGGTTTCAGTTCACAGAGCTGGCTCTGAAGCACAGATGGTGGTGGCGGCACTGGCAGGGTACACTTAGGAATGTTGCTCTCTCTCACATCATGGAAGCCAGAAGCAGAGGGTGGGGGTGCATGGACATATATCTCTTTCTCTACTTCTGGCCTCCATGATGTCAGAGCAATGCCCCAGCATGCCCCACGTGCCTGCAATACCACCCAATAAATCCATTCAAATTACTATTCCATCAACAGATTTATCCACTGATGAGATTAGAACCCTCACGTTTCAAGTATTGCACCTCTGAATATTTTCACATTGCCAAAACATGAGCTTTTCTAGGAAACATTCTATATCCAAACCATAACAAACAGAGGTGAATAATTTGAGGGCATTATTGTGAACAATTGCATTTGGGCAAAGCTTTACCCCTCATTTTTTTTTTTACTATAAAACAAAAAATTACTTGCTTTAAGACATTGTTGGGAGAATCAAAGGAAATAAAGGACATGAAAAATGTTGTGACAACTATTAAGAACTATAGCTATGTACATCTATTATTGTCCTTAATACTTTCTACTATTTTTCTACTCACAAAAAAAATTGTGATATTTTTCCAGACCCTAAGAGAGATTTTCTATAAACTTCAAATTTCTTTAAGTTGAGCCAACAGGTATTCTTTTACTCATCAGAGGAATAAAAAGTGGAAAATGGAAACTATGAACTTATAGAGTTCATTCTTCTTTGTTTTATTTGTGAAATAGGTCACTTTTCTAAGAGCCTGATCTGATTTGAGGGCACACAGAATCTCAAAGCTATTGTTCTTGGTTCCTGTGGCAGCCAGCCATGAGATTCCCCTGGGTTTGAGATAGAAGAAGAAAACATTTATAGGCTAACTCGGGTTCTTTTGACAACTACTACCCATGGGTTATTTCCATAGCAAAAGGAAAGCAGATTAGGAGGGGTTGGTTGGTCATAAATAAGCAAGAATACATACTCACAAGGACAGTAGAAGGGCAGATCAGTAATACCAAAGACAAGGATGAGGGGAAAAGAAACTCTCAGAATCAGACAGATGCAGTTTGAATCCTTGCTCTATCACTTACTAACTAGTTCAATTAGCACATATATTCCCAAACTTTTGGCTTACAAACCCCTTTTCAGACAAAAAAAAATAATACTCAGTACCACCTAAGCACTTCTACCATCCCTTGTTTTTATTCATCCCCACCATGCCCTCAAGATTACTGCCACTACTACAATGGTCCCCCACCCCCAGACCAGTCCAACATTCCCTACCTCCAGGGGCAGTAGGCTGACTTGGGGAATCTATGCAAGTTCTCAGAGCTTCTGTTTTCCTTTCTGCAAATTGAGGATGTCGTATCTAAGTAATTGTGTTCTTATGAGAACTGAATGAGACATTTAAGACTTCTAGCATAGCACCTGGTACATAATATATAAAGAATAAATTATTTGTTTTTCCACTTTGATTTTTTAAAAATGTATTTTCATCAAAATATGTCAAATCACAAGCATTTACTTCTAATGACTAAGACCATGAAATATCTTACTTTCCCCATTTATCTTGTCAGGCTCTAATGGGTCACAATAATACTAATCTCTAAGAATTTGATAAAACAAGCAAAAATCCTAAAATGTATCCTGCCTGAGGCTTCAATCTCTATAGATGCGAGAGAACCCAAAGAATTTATGCTCCTTCTGATCCTTGACCTCTCTTGCATTCTTATTTGGTAAAATCCTATTTGTATATAGATTATCCATATCCTACAGACCAAGCCAATCTCTTTTTCTTTCTCTCTCTTTCTCTCATGATCATTGCCTCTTTTTTCAGGCACCTGTCTCTTGGAGGCATTAGGCAAAGAGATTCATATAAAAAACAGTATAAAAGAGAAAGAAAAAAGCTAAGTTTACTTAAGAATATAGATGTGATTATTTTGAGAGAAAAAGCTAACCAAGCTTAGCAAGGCACTTTGAAAATAACACATATAATCAAAAACAGAATGTATACTTGAAATATAAACATGTTTAATGTCAGAAAAATTCAGTATAATGAACTATATTAAGGAATTGAAGGAAAAACAATTATATGACTACCTTAGTAGAAAAAGAGAAATTTTAATAATGTTAATACTTGGGAATTCTTTCTAAATGTATGTGTGTTGGAAACAATAGGAGAGAACTGTCATAATCTGATATAAAGAACCCAACCCTAGAGCAAAAAGAAAAATAATCTCAAAGAGGAACTTGGGATGTGTTCTTAAAACAAGTGTAAGTCAAGAGGGCCTTTATGTTATCAATAACAAACTACAAAATGTTAATAAAAGATACTACTTATAGTAGCAAGTAAAATGATAAGGCAGCAGCCCTCTAAAAAGAAGAAAAAAAAGAAATATTTTAAAAGGGCATAAAAGAAACCCCAAATTCAGGGGGAGACATACCATGTTCATGGATGGAATGGCTTAATGATATAAATATATAAAATCTTCCTAAATAAATTAATATATTCAATTTCTATCAACATGCAAGGATTTTATGTTTCATTGATAGCTAATAGAAGTAGCAGCACCGATGAGTATGGAAAGTACAGATTATTTGGTAAATGGAGAAACCGACTCATAATGGACAAAAAGTCAAATCATAACTTACATCTCATAAAAATATATGAACACCAGATGAATTGGGTGAATTAAAGATAGATATATGAATAGTAAAAATTAAGAGATATACTAAACAAGATGTATTTAAAAACTCAGACTAGATACTGATTACTTAGTTAAACCCTAATGAACATATGAAGGTATATGAATAGGTGTATCTCATAGAGAGAGCAAGAATAGCTAACATACATTATGTTCAGTAGTACTCAGAGAAATGAAAACTAGAAGAATATGGCGGTGGTGCTTTATATTGATCAAGTTGGGGGAGGGGATTAGATGATTAGATAATATTAAGTGCTGGTGAGGATCTTAGAAAGCAGGAACCCTCCCTTGGGCTGCTGGTGAGAGTTTGTGACAGCTGATGTGGAGAGGTTCCTGGCAATAGTTAGTGAAACTAAATGTGCACAGATACTAGGTACCTAGGGCCACCCCCATTTCTATGTGTCCACTCTGGAGACATTCTCCCAAATGTTCACTGGAGACACAAGTGAGGCCCTCTCTTGAAGTGTATGTGCATGTGTGTGTGCGTGCGCGCGCGCGTATGTGTATGTTACTGTGTTACTGTGGATTGAACCCAGGGGCACTGTAACTCCGAGCTACACCCCCAGAACTTTTTATTTTTTGTTTTCTGAAACAGGGTCTTGATAGGTTGCTGAGAGTCTCCCTAAGTTGCTGAGGCTGGCCTTGAACCTGCAATCCTCCTGTCTCAACCTTCCAAGTACTGGAATTACCGGTGTGTGCCACCACCCTCAGCTTTGAAGCATCGTCTGAATCAGCATGATTGAATATAAAGGTTTTCATCCAAAGCAGATGAGAGAAGTAAAATGTGCTTCAGGTCCATAGTCCCTTACTTGCATCCTGAACTACAGAATCTCTGAAAACATGAATTTTTTCTTTATCATAAATTTGGCAAATTCTTCTTTAGTGGCAAAACTTGACCTGAGACTAGAGTCTCTGTATCCCACTTAGTGCAAATGTTTATATATTTTGATGCAAGAGTACTAATGCATTGGATTTTAGGGTGTTCCCCAGAGCTTTCAAAATGAGATTTGTAGGCCAATGCTACCTAATAATAACATTTAAAATTATACAAAATATAATTCACATACCAACACGGCTGCATGGAAGGGTGGATTAGAAGAGCCTTAATTAAATATATCAGCAAGAATGTATATACGGAGGGCCAGCGATTTGAAATGAAAATGGGCATGGAAGGGAAAAATAAATTAAATTAAATAAAAAATAAGGGAGAACCTAGCATGGGCTGGGCTGGAGGAAGAAAACAAACCCAGGCCGATATATGATTAGCCAGCAGTCCTGCTGGGAAGGGAGATTTCTACAGCAGTGTCTATGTATAACGTGTTGTTTTATTTTTACAAAAGTCAGTCTCACTCCCCAACATTGATAACTTATATATTTTTAAAACTTCTGTGTTCCCTTAGGTTTGGCACTCGGTATTTGTGGCTTCAAAATATATATTAACTGGTACTCTGATGTAGCCGAAGAGGGTCACCTGGACAGAACACTGATAATAGGATGTGTTTTCTAACCCTAGTTGGCCCCACTTTTACTATTGCGGCCAATTACTGTAACTATTACTCAGTTAATAGGCAGACCTGGCTTCAACCCCCAGCCCTGCTGTGTGACCCTGGGAGAGGTACTTTTCTCAACTTCAGTACGATGTCTGCTCCTTGTCCTTTCTCCCGATTGATCTTTGTAATGGAACCATTCTGGATTTCTTGCAGGTGACCAAAACCACACCTTCTAACATCTATTCTCTGCCGAAGTGTCCATCACCCCCTCATCTGCAAGGAAATCCCCAATTACCTTTCAAATCAGTTCAAACCTCCCTTCTACAGTGAAGTTTGCCTCCTCTTTTTTCTGTTGTATCTAGGATAAACCTCCCTTATGTTTTCCAGATAATCTTCTGATTATTTAAATGTATGAGTGCTTTCCATGAGAAAATATAAACATATGGGAGGCAGAAGTTCTATTTTATGCATATTTATAATCCTGAATCCAAAGACAATACCTAGGACGTAGAAGGTCCGCAATAAATGTTGGCCTTCATACCATTTACTAACTGTGCAACTGTGTCCAGTCAACTGATTTCTTAGAACTTGCTTCCTCATCTATATGTACATATATTGGCAAATAATATTTCATGGAGTGATTGTAAGAATTAAATCAAAACATAGAATCTCAGCGTGGAAAGGAATATCAAGGGTCATTTGTCCAACCACGTGGTAGAACTAGATGCATCTGCTGAGGTATCCCAATCCTATCTTTGGGCAGCTCTGGCTCTTAGACGGGAGTTGAAATGCATCTTCCTGCTGGACCAGTGAAGGGGATGCAGGAACGTGCTGGGTGTGGGCCAGCCATGGTGGTTCTACTCCATCACGCTGTGTAATCTAAGCATTGACGACAACGTTCCCCCCATCTGGTGCTTTGGGGAATAGGTGATTTACAAAATATTCAGGTGTTTCCCCTCTTAAATTGTAGTCTTTCATTTAATTTGTATGATCCTTATCATAAACATTTCAAAGAACAATATGTTTCCTGCCTATTGCCACAATGGGTCATCTCATCAAGACACAGATAGGGATGAACACATTGACTACGTTGATTTTTTTTATGTTCATTTATTGGTGCATTGTAATTATACATTTTGATATATGTCAGGGTATGAACATCATACATGCACACATTGCTCATTTAGCCCTCCCTCCAATCCCACCCTATTCCCTCCCCCTTCCCTCCCTTTCATGCTCCGGATAGTGATTGAGTCTTATAAGTTTGTGTATGTACGTCATGTACTATAGTGACTACATTGATTTTTAAAAAGTGACCTCAAGGCTGTTGAAGTGTGTGTGGGGGGGGGGTTGTTGTCCTTGTGCTAAATGTTCTTAAGATGTTCTGTCTGCTATAATCGTGTCAGCTTCTAGCAGGCCCTTTCTAGGCCTTTCTGACCGTCCTACTTCTACTTTTCTTAGGAAGCACCACCTCGAAGATGGTTAGCAATGTTACAGAGGAAGAACAAATAGGAGCACCGCTCTCTGTGAGGCTCCTCTGCGAGAAGGGCCTTGTGCGCCCTCCTTCAGGGGTTCAGGTTGGTCTGTATTTCCTCCTGGCTGGCTATGTGCTGGGGAGAGGGTTTAAATAATACAGGTTACGTCTCCCTTATTCAAAATGCTTGGGATCAGAAATGCTTCAGATTTTGGAATCTGGTTGAACATCCCTAAGCTAAAATCTCAAAATTTTAAATGATTCAAAATCTGAAACTTTTTGACTGTGCTGGTCTGCCCCACTCCAGGTCTATGTCTGCCCTCCTTTGCTGTCTCTGTATCAGGAAAGGCTGGTCCCTGGGTTAACGAGATTCCCCTGGAAGCTGGCTTTCATTTGAGTTTAACCCATGGGAGGCACCATGAAAATTGAGGACAAGGAGAGAGAGAGGTTGAGGTTATGACCTCTCTCCCATTTCTGGGCCATATTTTCTGGCAGGGGCTGCCACCCTCCATGACCACAGTTCCTCCCAGGCCTCCTCTCCCTCGAGGTCTCATGACCGCTGACCACAGCCTTCCTTCTCTTCAGCCTTTCAGGCTTCGGAATGGTAACTGCTTCTCACTGTTGCTGCTGTCTGACGACTTATTCTTCCTTTCTTCACTTCCTTCTTTATGCTACCCACATCTTTAAAGTCATCCGTCCATTAGAGACTCTTGCCCATCTCAGTGGATTCTGTTTCCTGCAAGGCTCTGGCTTAGTTACTCACTCATTCAAGACATTCACCCACTCACCCAACACTGAGGATAGTGGTGAACAAGGCAGAGCCAGTCTTTGTCTTCATGTAACCTAAGTCCAGTGGGGGAAGACAGGCCCAGCAAGTCATCATGTAATGGGCATTTTAAAGATGGAGCACAGGGAGCTTTGAGACCTTATAACAGTGGGTAGGGGGTTCCCAGGTAGAGAAATGCAGCCATCTACATATGCAACTAAAATAAAGCCACCCTCCCCCAGGTTTCTCCTGCCTTGGATCATCGTGGACAACAGTTTCCACCATCCAGGCCAAAGACTGACACAGGGAAATGATCATCCCAAATTTCCCAAACACGGTCATCTGGAACCCCAGAGAGGTGTCACATAGGTCTAGAGGTGACATCGAGGGGAAGGGCAGGCCACATGTGCTCTGAGGAGAGGAGGGGAGTCCAAGATGCATGGAAACTGGAAATGCCTCTAGCTTTCCCCACTCCACAACAGACACCATTGGATCCTTCCAAACACCTCCCACGATTTCCCCTTCGTTCCCAAGAGAACACTGCATGTAACATAAAATAATAATACTAAATCTAAAAGTAAAAGGGAAGACATCATTACCAGATTAATACATCGTGAAAAAAATTCACATTTCTGATAGATACTTAACAGTGCATTGGTGATTAAATTAATTGTACGTGGCGAACAGAAAGATAGCTCTTTAATGCATGTTAAATATTAACAATTTGAGATAATAGGAGCCTACATGTCTCCTCTTGGCAGCTTTCTTTGTCAATGAAATGTACTTTTGTGCGGAAGAAAGAGATAGTTTGGAATGTGATCATTTTACTCAACGAAGGCCAGCGTGGCTCCCACAACACCAGAGCCACCAGCAATCAGACTAATCATAAATGACCGGAACCAAATGGATTCAGGCAGCCACGCTGACTAGTGAGCTCAAAAGTTTTATATATCAAGAGTCTGAATACCAACTAAATCAAAACCTTTCCAGGCCAATCAAAGGACCAGCGGCCCCCTCCTTGCTGCTGACAAAGGCTCGGTTTCGCTCTTGGCTCCCGGGCTGTCAGGAGCTGCTGTGGTTAGCCTCGGCCCATCTCAGGGAGTCCATCCACCATGTTCTGTTACCCTCAGAAAGTCAGCCCACCACCTTCACATGAAGAGATCTGGGAAGGGGGCAAAAAGAAGCAAAACAAACTGATTGATTGCAAAGCCAGCTATGATGTCAGCATGAATTAATGTTTCCCACAGGCATGCTAATCAGCTCCATGACATAATAACGGCTTCTATTACACCGGTGGGACTTCAAAGTTATTCCAAAGATAACATAACACAACGCCCGAAGCCCCGGGAAACTTCCACCACGCTTTCAGATGTTTTATAAAGTTACCGATCTTTTCATTGCTGGGGAAACAAAAAAAAAAAAAGCTGAAAGGAAACAGAATATTGAATTTGGGATGAATCGGGGCTGGAAAGTGATTTCATTACGAATTCCAAATGTTCAAAGAGATAGTGGCCATTAACAAGCGGCATGGGGCTGCTGTGTCAACGTAGCTCTGTGGCAAGCTTTTCTCCAGCAGGCACATGGGCAACATTCCCAGTGTGGATAAAATAAAAATCTCAGTTTGCATGAGAGGTATTGTGCTGCACAGGGACCAAATGACAAAGTAAACCCACAAAAAGTATGTAAGGCAGGAGGGTGTGCACACCAAGATCTGCTTCTCTGCTCTGATCTCTACTAGATATTTGTCTTTGGACAAATTATTTAATATTTCTGAGACTTAAGCCCTGTCTATAAAGTGGAAATAACGATATCTACCTCCACTGGAGAGTTGGGAGGGGCAAATCAGGGGATGTATTCATAGCACTGTGTCAAAATGCTCCTATGACTACAACTGTCAGTAAACATTTGGTATTACTGAACACTATTTTAATAGCAACACCTTCGCAGCATGTATGTATGCTGTCCCTACCTTTTAGATGTTCCTAATCCTGTGTGCTAGGTACTATTTCGCCTAATTTACAGATGGTGAAACAGGCACAGACATGTCGAAGCTACCTACCTAAGATCACACAGAAAGGAAGTGACAGCGCTGGAAGAGGGACCCAGGCCCCCTGGCTCTGGCCTGCACTTGCAATCACTCTGTCTGTAGATGCAGAGAGGGGATGCACACATCCTCACACTAGCACACAACAGACTCACATGGTATATACCTGCACACGGGCACATGCATAAACACACGCACATAACCCATGCACATCCTAACGCAAGTCCTCTGGTCCTGTAGCCATCAACTGGGGCCGCACACTGGGCCTCTGCAGCTTGATTTACCTGGATGGAGGCCTAGCAACTGCACTTTTTCAGTGTGACCTTGGGTAAATGACTTAACCTCTCTGACACTCTGTTCTTGATCTGTGCAGTGGGAAAACTCATAGAACTCACCCCTCAAGGTATTGTGAGGGTTAAACGTCTGTAAAGCATTTAACAGAGCCTGCCACTTGATAAACACCTGTTTGTTTATTTTTTAGTATACACGAATAAATTTAGCTATCATGATTTATCATTATTTAATATACAAAATAACTATTGGGCATTGAAAGAGTCTCTCTTCACACACACACACACACACACACACACACACACACACACACACACGTCAGGGGCAATCTTAGGCATGGCTGCTATGGTGACTTCCAGAAGTGGATGTACCAGGCTTGGCTATCTGTACCAACAGGGATTCCTTTCTAGCACCTGACATTTATGGAGGGAGGAGAGACTGCCACCAACCTCCCTAATACCGGATGTCCCTTTGGCTCCAGATCCTCGCCCTGTCCATGTCTCAGCAGCCTCTGGCCCTCACAGAGGTCACTTGACTTACCCAAGGTCACACTAAGAAAGCGGACTTGCTGGGCCCCCACCCAGATAGGTCAAACTGCAGATGCCTGGTGTGCAATCCCAGTAGACCACTATGGAACTGGAAGAGTTGCTCTAGCATGTGCATGGGTCTGTGTGTGTGTGTGTGTGTGTGTGTGTGTGTGTGTACAAGTGTGTACCTGGGTGAGTCTATTGTGCACTGGTGTGAGGGTCTGGCGTCCCCTCTGTGTGTAAGCAGTCCTGAAGGATCTCCCACAGTCAGCTTCTAGCAGCAAGGTACAGTCATTGTCCTGAGTCCCTTTTGGATGGCAAGATGTCTATGGTGCCTAGAAATCCAGACACTGGCGATGAGGGTGGGTGGGGTTCCCACCACCTCCACTGGCCCACCTACTATATTCTGTTGGTCTACATACATGACCTCCTCCTAGACCCACACTGTAAAGCCTCTGTGTTTATTTGGGGAAGAACAGTTAAAATTTGACCCCTTGCCGAGCATGGTGGTGCACGCTTGTAATCCCAGTACTTGGGAGGCTGAGACCGGAGGATCCAGGTTTGCAGCCAGCCTCAGCTACTTAGTGAGGCCCTCCGCAACTTTGTGAGACCCAGTTTCAAAATAAAGTATAAAAAATAGGGCCGGGGGTGTAGCTCAGAGGTAGAATGCCCCTGGGTTCAATCCCTGGTACCACAAAAAATTTTTTTTGACCCCTTTACTTTCCTTTAACCCTTTTCTTGATACAATATGCAGCCCAGAGTACAAGTAAACCCGACGGCCTCTGGCATTTCTGTGAGCTCTGTGCATCTGGGCAGGTCTGGTGCTCAGGAAGCCCCACCATTCACAGTTCTCTTTGAGCCTACAGGTGGCCTATTCTCTGGACCCACCTGGCAAGCCATAAATCTAGATTTGGAGAAAGAAGACAGGAATAGAGGAGGGAAGTAGGAGGCCAAATGAAAGAAAGTGGAGGGAAAAAGAAGAGAAAGTGAAGAAGAGGTAAGTGGGAAATACGCATACTTTTAACAGAAAATGTGTCAGTATTTCTCATCATGGCCTTGACTATTACTCATTTAGCTTAGCTTGTTTGGGATGTTTCTGTGGAAAGAAACCAATTAAGACCTATGATTTTGCCTCAGAATTTGCTGGTACCTTCAAGAGAAGAATCCTAACTACCCTGGTTTTCTTTTTGCTTCTGGAAATTTTAGAATGCGTATGTGATGTATTTTCCTTTATTCATTTACTTTCCTTCAACTTCTTAGAATGGGTGGAGTGAAGGAGAAAAACAGAGGCTAAATTAAAGATACCAACTAGTACAACTTTCCTAAGATTAGCGGTAACCAGCTTTTCTAAAGCTGAAGAGGAACTAGACTGGATGCCTGACACTTCCATTCTATAGAAATTATGGAACACTGTGTCTGTCCGGAGACCCTGGGCCCATGCGGCCCCTGTCCTCAAGTTGCTTCAGTCTAGAAGAGGAAGGGAATATGACATAGGCTGGTAAGTTCAGTACTAGACACATCTGGTAACTAACTCACATCTGCTTGGCCTTATCATTGATTTCCGCCAAGATAGGCAGGTTTCAACTCCTTCCAACCCAAGCGTCACACAATTTCACTTTCTGTCCAACTGTAGAAAACGCAGAGAGCTTGCTTTGCCTAGGCACCTGCACAGCTAGAAAGTGCAGGGAATTAACTCCTAGGGCAACATTTAACCAGCAGACGCGTGCCTCAGCCTCTCCTCCTTCAGATGGGCATGCTGGAGGCGTTCCATGCCCTTTGTAAGAGGATCCGGTGGAGCTGAGATCCTGAGCAGTAACCTCCATAACACACCTGTTACTGCTTTTCTCCCTCCCGTTTTGCTCCCTCACTCCCTTGCTCCTGGACCCCCAGCTCATTTCCCTAATAAAATACATACACCCAAGTCCTTGTCTCAAGGTTTTGCTTTTAAAGAAATTGGAGTCAACCAGGGTAACATGGAAGTTCACACTAATGGCGTCGAACCTATGGGTGAGGACACAGAAGGCAGCATCCTGGTCTCGATGATCATCCTGGTCACGTGTGGCCCAGATGCTGAATATTGAGTGGGCACCTGCCAACCAGAGCTGTAGGGAGAGGGGAGAAGTAGCCTGTGCAGGAAGCAGAGGTAGGAGCTAGAAAAAGCATGGCATGTTTGGGGAGCAGCAACTAGCTTAGACAGAAAATGAGTCCACTGAAATTAAATAAGTTTGTTCCTGGAATCAGATGGGAGAATTCTTCCTCATCTTGATGACAAACCGAAGAGTACATCTTTGCATCACAGACAATCACGTGGGATGTGGCAAGTGATGGTCTTTTTTAAAAACACATCTGCTTATTGTAAGAGATGTGCAAGCAAGTCTTCTGTATGGCAGGTGCCCGCCATCGGATTGCTGGGGCTGCGAAAGCAAGTGAAGGCCACAGCACAGCAGGCAGGACTCTGAGCCTCAGTTTCCTCACCTATAAGTCTTTGCGTTCCAAGCAGAACTGAATGACTGGTACCCATTTTGTCACAAGGCAGACAGGTAAGTGCAACCAATGCGGTCAGGAAAATTAAACATACTTGGCCAAAACATTTTTGACCAAGATGACAGACTGTATCCATCCAGCCTTTTCTTGGAAAGCCATTCACTAACAACGTCCAAGAAATAAGATACTCCGATTTAACCCAGCAGAGCCAGGGAAGGGCGTGAGAGTAAAAGACAGAGAGGCTGGAAATGGAACTGTACATTTTGACATTAAATGAATTACATGGAAATTATATGCAAATCATTATGTAAATGTGGCATATGTTGTTTTCGAGTTAACAGCTTGGACACTTTCAATAATTACAGCATTTTTCAGGGTGAATTAAGAGCCCCAATAAACTATATTTAGGATCCACTACAGATGAACAGGGTTTAATGGTCTTTGTTTTTCATTTTAAGTGGCTCAGGTTAAGGGAGAAACTTGAAATTCTCTCCCCGAGTCCTATAAAAACCACTATATATTATACAATATTCTTTTGATGACAACAATGATCTACGACAATTAATAAGCACATTAATGCCAAAAGCCTTTGAAAATATGGACTTCTCAAGAGAGCACCGCTTTATCTTATTTTATCCTTTTGTACCTTGTGAACAGATGTAAAAGATTAAAATGAAATATCCTTCTCTCTATTGCACTATTCTTCCATAATTTAAGAAAAAGAAGCCATCCATCACATAGTGAGATGGACTGCTATTGATGCCACGATCGCTTTATATATACAGTTGCCTGGAACATCTTTAGCTTATTTTTCATCTGGAAAGAAGATACAAGATTTTCAATTATTTTCCCTAACTCTTGCAAAACCTCCTCAAAATGTTTATTTTCTGAAAAAAGTCAGCCACAGCCCACGCAGCGTAGGTATAGCTGTGAAAAAAGGGTTTTCAATTCCCTTTGCAGACCTGCATTTCTGGGGATATTTTGGACGAGATAACCTGAAGAATCTCTAGTGACCAAACCTCTAGGAAGGCAGGAGGACATACACTGAACATCCTTTTAAATGCAAAACTGGGCTTGAAAAAAAAAACCAGGGAAATCCCCAAAGGTTGAAAACAAAGAAGCATTTGAAGACGCGAGGGTTAGTTACGTGAGAACTGATGCTGCAGCTGTCCCAGGATGGGGTTCGTGGCTGCCAAGCTGGGCAAAGTATGAATTTAGGCTTCTGCCACCACACAGGGACACTATCAGTGACAGGATCAATTAGGGAATTTCTCCAGCATAGGAAGATAAAGGAGTTTGACTGTCTGGACCTGAGCCTGGCTTTTAAAAAAATGTAAATATTTCCCATGAGAATGCATAACTACAAGACTGCTTTTACTATGATTGGAGTTCATTGTGAAGCAGAAAAGAAGTTGTCCCCAGAGTCACCTGGCTGTATAAACAAGCATACTAGAAGGACAGACTTGCGGACCAGCCCCAACAAGATTCCCACACAGAAAGCCTCACTAAAGATGAGATCACAACGCAAAATTACAAAACATGGTAAGAGAAAATCAGCTTTCTATGTGCACAAAACGTTGAGCCTCAAGCTTTCTCCTCCAGCAGTCAGAAGTAATAGGCTAGCCGGGCGATGCGGTGCACGCTTGTAATCCCAGTACGTGGGAGGCTGAGACCGGAGGATCTGGGTTTGCGGCCAGCCTCAGCTACTTAGTGAGACCCTGTTTCAAAATAAAGAATAAAAAAAAATAGGGCTGGGGGTGTAGCTTGGAGGTAGAATGTCCCTGGGTTCAATCCCCAGTACCGTATAAAGAAAAAAAAAAAGAAGTAATAGGCTGATGACCTAAAATGAGATATCTCTCTTTACCTGGATTTACAAACCCTGCCAAGTGGCCACTCCCCTGTGAATGAATATATATATATATATATATATATATATATATATATATATAATTTTTTTAATGGAGGACCCTCCATAATTTCCATGTGAAGAGTCAGACAAAACAGAGAAAAGGAAAAACTCGTCTTTGTTACTGTGGACGAAAAGGTGATCATAAGCCCTGCTATGATTTTGGATATAGAATGTCCCCTAGAAAAGTTCAGATATTGGCAATGCAAAAATGTTCAGAGGTGAAATAATTGAATCCTGAGGGTTCTAACCTCATCAGCGGAGAAACCCATCGGTGGATTAATAGTTTGAGTGGATTCTTTGGGTGATAATGTAGCAGGGAGGGTGTGGCTAGAGGAGGTGGATCACTAGTGGTGTGGCCTTGGGGACCATATATAAGTCCTTTGCGCTCTCTCTCTCTCTCTCTCTCTCTCTCTCTCTCTTTCTCTCTCTCTCTCTCTGCTTCTGACCTCCATGATGTGAGAGCAGCGGTCCTCTGCACACCCTGTCGCCACCGCCACCATTTATGCCTCAGAGCCGGCCCTGTGGACTGAAACCTCTGAAAGCATGAACCCCAACAAACCTTTCTTCCTCTAAACATTATGTATCAGGTATTTAGATCACAGCAGTGGGAATGCTGACTGAAACGAGCCCCAGATTCCTAAACCTTCCAACCTGGGCACTTGGTACTTGAAGGTCCAACTTTCTCTGCTCAGTGCAACATTCTAGGCCTGAATATGTCTCTCCTCAGAGAATATTCAACCCAAGCCATGGATCCCAGGAGGAATGAGTTTCTACTGATGGAGTTTTAAGCAGCACAACAGGTACTTTGGTCAGGACTTCCAGTTTTGAAGATAGCCATAGAAATAGCTAACCTAATACACAAGAAAAAGACAAATTGGGGGAAACGCTAGTTCCTAGGGCAACTGAGTTCCATGAGTGACTGATCTTAATAGTTTCCACGCCCTATTGAGGCTTCATCAGTGAATCTTCATTCCAAACCAAGCCCCACCTTGCTGGCCTGTTTTTAAGGACCTTGATGATTTTGCTTCCATCTGCCTTTGCAACCACATCTCCTAGTGCTCCAGGCAAACTGGTTACCAGCTTTCCCCAAACTTAGCTGGTACTCCTCCACTCTCTGTCGGGAACGACTTTCTTTCTGCTTTGCCCAACTCCACTCTCACATCCACACGAGCAAGGGCTACCCATTCCTTGAAATCTGCCTCTTCCTCCAGGCAGCCTTTCTGATCCCCACTTCCAGAAGTGACTTCAAATGCATGGAGACTCTACCACACTCCGCCCAGCCCATGTCTCACTCCCAGCCCTTATCATGCTCCATCTACAATTATGGTTACTGATGCACTGGTCTCCTCCACACCCCTCCACCCAGGAAATTGATGTCTTGGAAAATTAAGGTCTTCTGAAAATGCCTGTTGAATAATTTGAATACTTGTATAAACCTTTTCTGAGAAGATACTAAAATATTACAAGACAGTACCTGGACCCCAAGAGTGTAGATGCCAGTGTGCCCTCGTTCCTTCTGCACCAACGTGGGTTCTCTTCCTAGAGACCATAAATAAGGGAGCACTGAGAAGGGCAGTGCTCCCTACATTTCAGCCATTTGAGTACCAGCTTCATAGAATATTCTCTATCCTTTATTATTTACTATTTTTTATTATTTTACTATTTTTATTTTATTTTATTTTATTATTTTACTCTTTTTATTATTTTACTATTATTTATCCTTTATTATTTACTATTATTTACCACTATTTATTTAACATTTTTCTTCTAAGGGACTCACTTCCAAATATTCAGGTAGATGTATTATAAAAGGAAACTTCTTATCCCTGTCATAAATGGGAAATTAATATCACTTGGAATAAGAAGAAAGTCGCCACAAAAAATAAATACAATATAAAAACAACACTATTAAATTCTAGTTGGACATAATTGTCTGCCCGAAGCTCTGTGCTTCGGGCTGCTGTCTCTTTATTAAAAAGGGAGATTAACAAGTGTTAGACAGGTGCGAAAGGTTCAGCATTGGCTAGCAGAGCTCCTGCTTTGTGTGCGCCATGGTATTCGGGGTTCGAGCAAAAGGAAACAATACCTTAGTCACCACTGATTCATGCACTCCACGCCTTTCCTTGGGAGACGCTAAAATTATCTTGCTTCCAGAGGAGGATGTCCAACACTTTTTTGTTTGTTTGTTTGTTTGTTTTGGTGGAGGGTGTATATGGAGAGTGTGCTTGCCACAGACTACGTGAGGCTCAAATTTGAGCCCAACTGCCACTGAATGGATAGTGACCTTGGAGAGCGTGATGTCTCTGGGCCCCAGGTGTCTCACCAGCAAGGTGAAGCCAGTAGCAACTACTTTTGGAAGGTTGCTTTGACTTGGACAGAGTACACACGATGTCCTCCAGCAGACACCTGCCACGTGGCAGTGTGTCCACCGGCTCTTGGTGGTTTTCCCTGTGATATTTGGGATCAGCTAAGACAACTTGTTATCTGAAAGGTCTGAGGTCAGAAATCAACCTCCTGGTTATTCCACAAGAAAACATCCATTACTTTGGAATATTATAAGTATTACTATTATTATTATTGTGAATATATCAAATATTAGGCATAAGCAAAAGTCTTAAATAACTTTTTATCAAGTATTGATTGGATTGGTGAAAACAAAATTATTTTATGATTTCCATTCATGGAGTTTTGACAATCTTACTACCCTTCATTCTTTTGCTAGTAATAACACAGAAGACTTCAGAGTAGCATAGTATAATTGTGAAAAATGGTGCTTTTTACGAAGCAGAAGAAATGGAGATGGAGGAGTTAAAGGAATTTACTGTTTTTTTTTTCTTTTTATACTGGGTATGGAACCCAGGGGCATTCTACCTCCAAGCTACACTCCCAGACCTTTTTATTTTGGAACAGGATCTCCCTAAGTTGCTGAGGGTCTCACTAAGTTTCTGAGGGTGGCCTTGAACCTGCGATTCTCCTGTTTAAGCGTTACAGGCGTGTGCCGCCACGCCCAGCTGTTTCTTACCATTTTAATTAATTTCAACAAAAAATAGAGAAGAGGATTTTAAGGGAGAGGGAAAACACCATTACACAAGAACTAACAAAAGGAAATCACTCTTAACCCCGAGGTATACAGACACATGCTTTGCACTGGGTAGCACTGCCATCCTCTGTGATGTTGAGATGACCCTCTTCAACACAAGGCTGTTTGGCTTTTATAGTTAGCATCCGTCAATTGCCTTTGAGAAGAAAAATCAAATTCCTATAGACCCACAAAGGTCTCATGAGCCTAAGGATCCAGTTTAGAAAACCCTGTCCGGGGAGCCTCAGAGGCTGCTAAAGGAAAATAGGTTTGCTGCTCGTGATGAAATGGGTAGCCAGAGGCTGTTCCTTAATGTGTACCTGAAAGAACGGGGTCCCACACGCTGCAAATGGAAAGTCCAGACCCTTGAGCCTGACCTTGGCTCAGTTCCTTACTTCCCAGGTGACCTCGGGGAAATCCTTTAACATATTTGAGCTTGCATTTCTTCACCTGTGAAGAGATTGGACTTCTTCAGGAGGTAAGCCTCTAAGGTCACTTTTAACTCCAAAATCATGTGCAATTTATTTTGATTGTATTTTTTGGTTGAAGAGCTCATGACGTCCGTGTTTGTGGTAAAACCAGAGGTGTGGGACGCTGGTCAATTCAGATGCTCCTGGCCCCAGAGCACATACAGTTGAAGAATCACTGCTCTTAAGGAACCAAAGCAGAAGTCACAGCGATGCAGACGAGGCAGATCACGTAGACTTCACTCTGACTTCTTTCCCTTTGTCTAAGCATCTGATCATGTTTCATGTAAACATCTCTTCCTGGTCCCACCTGCTGGAATTCGAGCGAGTAGTGTTCACGCACAGTCCCGGCCCGAGGGAGATGCACACCTGTGATGTCAGTGGAATGTGGTCATGTCACTAGCTGAGAGGCACGAAGGAGAGGTGACTCAAGTCAGAAGTCACCCTTTCTTGTCATGGGTAGCCAGCTCTTCAGATCAAGATTCAGGCAGTACCGGGGATTGAACCCAGGGGCGTTCGACCTCTGTGCTACGCGCCCGGCCCTATTTTTTTATACTTTATTTTGAAACCGGGTCTCACGAAGTTGCGGAGGGCCTCACTAAGGAGAGAGGAGAGAGAGAGAGAGAGAGAGAGAGAGAGAGAGAGAGACAGGGAGAGAGAGAGCTGAGTCTGGCCGCGAACCCGGATCCTCCGGTCTCCGCCTCCCAAAGTACTGGGATTACAAGCGTGCGCCACCACACCCGGCTTGGTAGATTTCTTTATATATTCTCCCAATTATAGGCCAGTGGTTACTTTTATTGCCTCTATTTGTGATGGCCTTGACGATGGGTACCATGCCTTACACATCGACCACCTATTGTTGGCAAAGTTTTATGCCAGCAAAGACACATGTCTGTTGAATAAATGAGCAAGTAAAACAAACAATGAAAGTCCAACAATCTCACTAACATTTGCCTGTTACACAAAGATCAAGTGTCCAAGTAGTCACCATGTGGAGATGAATAAGTTTTCAACAGAACTAATAGGACCTCGTTTGGCAAGCATTCTGGTAACTACATGGTGTAGAAAAGTGAAATTCAGGGTCCAGTACATCAGCCACAGAATTGTCTGTGGCCCCTAGCAAATTCCCTGGACAAGAGCATGAAGGCAAATGGTACAATGAGAAGCACCCAGAGCTCAGATGCAAAGTCCTCAAACATTTCTGTGAAGCTATCAGAGGAGCATTGTATTTATTGCCTGAGAGTATCTTGACAAATGAGAGCATTCCATTTAGGATTTAACTATTTACCTCTACAGGGAGAATTTAAGAAAGAGTGAATAGTGTGCTCCTAATGTTTCTATGTATTTGAATCCTGTTTTGTCATAATTTAGCATCAAAGACTTGCTCTTGACAGTAGTCCATATAATTGCTGGAAATGTAGCAGCCATTTTGAAATCAAAAAGACAAAGACTATATAGGATGGAAGGGTTGAAAAATAGAAAGAGCTGGGGTCCACATGGGTCCTACCAAATAGCTTTAGCAACCTTGGACTGCCTATCTTTGGATTTTGTTTTGTAAGAAAACAAATTCCTGTATGTTGAAGCCACTATTGGTTGGTTTCCCTGTCACTTGAAATCAAGTACATCTATAGCTGCTATGCACCTCGTCAAGGTTGTAAGTCTCCAGTAGCTTTGGACTAAGAGAAACACTTTGAAAGTAGAAGCAATCCCTGTGAATGTGAATTCTGGTGATACTAATGGTATGGTATGGCCAAGGGGGGAGAGGGGTTGAGGGGAACAATGAATTAAAGGGGAAGAAACAAGGATTCAGATAATTTTAACCTGGTCCACTATCCCTGAGCACCTAGGTTCTCAAAAGCCAGTGAAGAACAGCATCCACAGCTAGATTTGGAGGCTCTGCAATGCCACCACTGGTGAGACTCACAACGGGTACTCTTTCTGTGCCAGGTCATGCAATTTTCTTAAAATCTCCTAGAATCACCTAAGACGAATGGATTTCTAAGATACATGGTTAGTATAACATTTTTTGTGACTTCATGTCTATTTCCCCTTTGTTGACTTATTTCCTTAAAAAATATTCTTTAAGTACCGGATGCCATAAGTTAAGAATACCCATGCTGATCTCCAACTTGCAACCCTCCAGCCTTCGCCTCCCGAGTAGAGGGGGTGACAGGTGTGTGTCACCACACTTGGCACTTCTTTGTTTTTTTTTTATTTTTGGAACTGGTGATTGCATCCAGGGGCATTCTACCTTCAAGCTACACCCCCCAGCCCCATTTTATCTTTTATTTTGAAACAGGGTCTTGCTAAGTTGCTGAGGCTGGCCTGGAACCTGCGATCCTCCTATCTCAGCCTCCCAAGTACTAGGATGACAGGCGTGCACCACCGCACCGGCTGCTTCTTTGTATTTTTTTAATAGTTTTACTAGCCAAACAAGTATCCCCAGACACTGCATTTTAGTCTTTCCCATTTTAAAGGAAAATTTACATTTTTCAAGTCTCTTTTCATCTATAGGTTCTGTCTCTATCCTTTTCTTTGCCCAAACTATTGCTATTGAAGAAACTAGGACCTTTGACCTTGAAGTGTCTCACAAACTGGATTTTGCTGATTGTAAATTGAGAATACAGTCAGTATGCTTCTCTACTGTCTCAAAATAAAATAAAAAATAAATAAATAAAAGGGCTATGGATGTAGCTCGGTGTTAGTGCCACTGGGTGCAATCCCCATTACAGAAATAAACAAACAAAAGAAGTGGCACTTGTAATTTGAGAGTCGTGGGGGGAAGGACACTGTGATTGGGATGGGTCACATAGAAAGGTCATCTGGGGTGACTGATAAAGTTATAGTTCCTGGACTGAGCAGTAATTGCAAAGATGTTTGTCATATAATAACTCTTAAACTACCTATTTAGGTGTATGTTTTCCTATATCTTATTTTCCTTTAAAACAGTTAACCAAAAAATAAAAAAAATAATGAAAATGGAGTTTTCAAGTCTTCAAGAAAACCCACATCAATGATAAGCAAGTTACACAAGCTTATGAGTCCTGAGTGCTAAGTTAAATGTTTCTCTTCATTGAGAAGCTGACCCCTCTGCGTTAGTCTGCACAACACTGCAGAATACGCATGTGCCACTGCTCTCCCGAAACCCTGAATGGATCTCTTGGTATGCTTCACTGTAATGATTATTCAAGAAACAAAAAAGAAGAAAGAAATGAGAGCAGAAAAAGACCCTGCGCTCAGCAGCCCCGCCTCCTGGTTTTGCAAAGATCACTCTAAGAGATTTTTTAAGAATCCAACAAAGTTGCAATGCTCTCAAGAGCAGATGATCAAAGCGCTTCCTGTGGGGCATTTCTTCATAATTGAATCATGCAAACTGCTGGGAAGCTCATAGCCAGCCTACATTTTCTGTGATGTTAACCTATTATTCCTGGCCCCCTTGTGTACTTATATTATTCTCAAAGATATCTGTAAATAGTCCCTTACCTTCTATTTTATCAGTCAAACAAACATGTACAGGAGAAGTTGAATGCATAAATAGTCTCTGCTCATATATTTGCAGTTCAAAAGATTGGCCCACAGAGGGGAAAACTAGGGTTGAAATTTTCTCTTTAGAAGTGTTTAGGTATTCACGGAGGCAGAGACAAAAACGTTCATTGTAGAGGAAAAGATAGCAGCCTGATATGTGCTGTGGGTAAGGAATACACTGCTTTTTTTTTTTTTTTTGTAAAGACTGGTCATTATAATGGTAGTTCTTACTAATGCATAATCATTTAAATCCTTTCAGAAGGGAGAAAAGCTGGCTTCTAATTTGGGGCATATGATAATCTTCTCTTGGAATGGATTCTTCTTTTGGTTTTGGATTTAACCCAGACCTTATCCAGTACTTTCCACTTTCTAGAAGGGGAAATTGAGGCCTGAGGACATGAATACACTTTCCCAAATTCAAACAGTAGGACAGTCAAAACCAGAATTTGACAGCAGAGCTCTTAATGTGACCTGTTTCTATAATTCCTAAGCAAAGGTGCGCTAAGAAATATTTGCCAGAGTCTCTTGGGCCCGAGTAGAGGAAGGGGGAGCAATCAGGAATGCCACTAATATGGGCTTGCAACATGCAATTCCCTGGGTGCCAAGGGATCTAAACAGCCTGTTTGGACTCTCAGAAGCAGTGGGTAAGCCAGGAACCAGGGCACCCCTGAGAAACAAGTACTCAGCGAACCTTGGAAGGAAGAGGGTTCTAGAAGGAAGCCGAGCAATGAGAAGATCTGCCCCTGTGTAAAAGTATACTGCTGAGACAGGGGCAGCGTCACAGCCATTTCCACCCCCAAGACCAACCCGAATCCCATAAGATCTTGGGTGGATGTCAACAGAGCTCAGGGTCAGACTACTTCTGGTTGACGTTATCACAATGACTGGAAGACGTGTCACCAATCTCCCCTGATTGCGGAGGCCATTTTTAGAGATATGTACTACACAATTATGACAGATTGCTGAGACCACAAACTAAAAACACAATTTCACTTCTGTCAATATAGTAAAAGCTTCCTTCCACTCCAGGGTGTCCAGAACGTAAAATGTTATCAGTGGGAAAATTGCACATATTAAAACCTTCCCAACTTTAATGTTGTTCCAAAGGAAACGACATCATTTATTTCCCTGTGCTTTGGAAGCAGCCAAAATCCCTTCAGGTCAGAACCAAACAGCTGCAATTAGCCAACTAATTTGGACAAATTAGAAAGGGTCTGTTTGCCCAAATTATCCAAATAATTAGAACTTTGTAGACCTGGTCCCTAAAACAGGCACCAGCCTAAGTCCGAATCTTGGTGGTTATTCTGCTAAAGGAAACAATATATTACACTATGCAATTTGGGGAGATGGTCTTTTTTCTTTTTTTGACATCAGATCGATTGGAAACCTGTGGCGGGAGAATTCCACATGGGTACGGGAGAAAGAGATCCAATTAAGTAGGAAATGCTAACAAGCTGCTTGAGTGAGCTCTGAGGCATGCCGGGATAGTACATGCCCACAAAGAAAATATTAATTTTAAGCTCAAAGAAAAAATAAAAATGGGAATTTAAGGGGGGGAGGAGAATAAGAAAAAAGTGTCAGGATATTTATATAAACTGTCATCCCTGTGTTTTCCTGCCGGCTCATGCCCTCTAAGCAGTCAATCAACACTCTCTCTGATCACAGCCTCCGCTCTGATTGAGTGGGGAGATGTCAGCCAAGGAGAAAAACATGTGGAAAATCTGTTAACCATGTGTGTCATGTCTGATGTCAACATGTAAGGAAATACGGCAGAGGTCTCACATTTGTGCATTTCCACGCCAGCTCCGAGAACGGGAAGGAGTACTGTTGGCTGTTTAAAAGATCTGCTTATTGTGACCGTTGCTATTGTTAGGATGATGATGATGATGATGATGATGATGATAAACAGGATTCAGTGTTAGCCCAGCATAAATAAAACAAGACTGGCTGGTGCCCGGGACTCACGGAACACCAGCAACGTGTGTGCATAAGAGTTTGGGAGTCAAACTTTGTATTTCTTGCAATGAAGCGCTAAAGACAGCATCTTTGGGGAGACACTGGGAAGTCTTTTTTTTTTTTTTCATCTCTTGGTCTTACTTTAGAACCTCTTTCCTGATGAGTGTAGAAGTCAAGGCAGCCTCAGCCCAAGAGGTCAGCAAGAGTACTCACAGCAGTTTGTTTGGGGACAATGTGTTGGCAGGTGTGCCGGGGTGGCTGTGACAAGAGCGGGCTGGTGTTCAGAACTGAGCTCTGGTTGGAGCTATATTAGCAGTTCTGGGTGACACTGCCAAGCCATCGAGCCTTTGGAGCCTTGGTTTCTTGCAAGGTGAAAAGTTTGGCGAGAGTAGCACTTGCTATCCTATAATATATATGCAAATCACCAGGGATTGTGACCAGCGCAGATGCTGGCGAGCAGCTCCAGGAAAGCGCTGTGATTCCACATTCCCAACCAGCTCCCAGGTGAAGCCCGTGGCCTGCTGGTCCAGCAGCCAGGGCTTAAATGATACCGTAGTGCATTTGTGCTGCTTGTGCTGCCCAGCCTTGATAAGGCATCTGCTTTTCTTTTGGAGACCCACACTCTAGTTAGGGCATCCAGGTGGGACTGATACTGATCCTGTCCCCAGCTCCAATGATGGGCCCACACCTTAGGTCCCCCAACCAATCAAGCCATTTGCTCTCTGTGACAGGTTCTTATGTGAGCGCGTGATTCACAGTAAGTTAATACAGCACAATGATGTTCTCTTACCTGGAGTTGCTCACCATAGCTAAGGTGTTAATCAGAGACTTTAAGAAGCCACTTTATCACATTATAATGAAGAGTGCCTGCAAATAAAATTAATACAGAAGAGAGCAAAGCTGAGTGATCGGGGACATCATTTGAACTTCTAGACACAGTCAGGTTTGAAGGTAAGTAACTCCGGCCTCTTCAGGCACACAAGCCACGGACCTGATACTCACATACTTCGTCTGCATTTTCAACATTATTGCTTGGTTAATCTTAACTAGAGGTTAGTGACTTTTCTGTAAAGAGCTGGACAGAAAATATTTTAGGCTTTCAGAACATAAAGTCTCTGCAGGAACTGGTCAGTTCTGCTGCTTGGTACAGAAGCAGCAATATGTAAACAAATGTCCCGTAAACTTTATTTACTAAAATGGGCATTTGTTCCGAGGCTATAGTTTGCCAGTGCTTTTACTAGACAATCAATGAAGCTCTGATTTGTAGCATTTGACAATTTCCATGATGCAAACACCCTCCCTGTGTCTGATTCCATGCTACGCATGTAACGTCGCTGATTACAGAAATAAACACTCACCATGACGTAGTATTTCCACCATACACATACAGAGCTATTACCTCGGGAATGCGGACAGTGGTAAAATGTAGTCAAATGATCACAATGACCTGTAAATCTTTTTTTTTTTTTTTTTGTGGTACTGGGGATTGAACCCAGGGGCGTTCTACCTCCGAGCTCCACCCCCAGCCCTATTTTTTATCCTTTATTTTGAAACCGGGTCTCACTAAGCTTCGGAGGGCCTCACTAAGTAGCTGAGGCTGGCTGCGAACCCGGATCCTCTGGTCTCAGCCTCCCAAGTACTGGGATTACAAGCATGCGCCACCACGCCTGGCTGAGCTGTAAATCTTGATTCCCTTTGTCTTGACATGTTTTCTTTAAATATAAGTTTACTAAGTTTACTTTTTAGTAATAGCTTTGTCTAAACTGGTTTACAAAATTTCTGAAAATTTAGCAGTTGGCTCTTGTGAGGCAGGCCAGGCCGTCTCTGACACGCCATGGCATCCTCTGTAACCATTTTTAAATAGTTCAAAAGTGAAGCAGAGAAGCCAGGGTCCAAAGACATTACATCAAAGTTTGGAATGGGATTAACGATATCTTCAGGAATTGCAGTTTAAAATTCCAGTGTATTAGACAAGTCCTTTTTGAAATGGTAATGTCTCGTACCTGAGTAGAAAAGACAATTAAGATAATGTGTTAATTTTCCCCTTGAATCTGACAGTAATATTTTGATCCTGTTAATTATCCGGAGAACAGAAAATATATATAATGTGATCGCTCGGTGCGGAGTTGACATGCTCACTGCCTGGTTAAGTAGGCACGCTTATCCTATAATTAGCCGCTCGGAATGCAATTTCCATTCCTTCCTAAATACACCCACGAAAAAATAAACCAATGTGGCGTTCCAGAGCCACTCCAATCTGGGTTCCCCCTGGGAAGGCGGCCAATGATTATTTCCTAAAACTCAGCCTCCTTTCAAAACCATCCGAAAACAGCAATCCATTTGTCAATGATTTCTGGTGGGAGAGGGTTAATCAATACCATAAGAACACTGAAAGACCATGTCATCATACTCCACACACACACACACGCACATGCACACACACACACACACGCACGCACGCACACACACACACACACACACACACACGCTTGTTTTCTCCAAAGGATAAACTTATCGATGTCACAACTGGCCATTTTAATGAGAGTTCATTACAGAAGATGCCCCTTGCTGTGGGCAAATCAATCCATAAGGGGCAAAATCTGGACCCAGAATTATTTTCATAAACAGAGAAATGGGGCTTTCAACATAATACTATGAGGCCTGGTACATTATTTACTTCTGAATAGAAATCATGACCAGTTTTGTTGTGCATTTCACAAGATGTATCATAGTTACTGCTTTAAAACATCATGTTCCCTGTTTCAGTCAGGGTTCTGCAGAGAAGCAGACCCAGTAGGCTATATATAGCTAGAGAGAGATTTACGATGAGAATTGGCTCATGCCATTATGGTGGCTGAGAAGTCTCAGGATCCGCCATCTGCAAACTGGAATAAAGCTAATGGCGAAGTTTCAACCCAAACTCAGAGGACTGAGGACAGGGAAACACTAGTGTGGGTCCCAGTCTGTGTCTGAAGGCCCTGGAGCTGGGAGCCCCAGTGCCTGAGGGCAGGAGAAGTTGATGTTTCAGCTTGAGAGGGAAGATGAGCCCAATCTTCTACCTCAATGTTCCATGAAGACCTTTGACAGGTTAGGTGGTGCCCACCTGCACGGGTGAGGGCAGATCTTTACTCAGTCTACCCATTCAGATGCTAATCTCTTCTGGAAATACCCTCACAGACACACCCAGAAATGATGCTTGACCAGCAATCTGGGCATCCCATAGCCCAGTCAAGGTGACACATAAAATCAGCCGTCGCACTGCCCCTCCTCTCCAGGAAAGCTCATAAACAGGGAGATCTTTGGTCGAATGGTGGCATTTAGTCACCTAACTGAAATCTATATCTACCTATGGTATTGTATGTGTTCTCTGAAAGCACACATCATTGCTGTCTTGGTATATTCCTTTTGAATGACTGTGTGTCTGATCTCTTCTGGTATTTTAAGCAAGTGCACTGGGAGAGAAATAACAGTGGGCCTGTGGGCAGAGCCTCAGGATCAGGTTCTATTTCTTTTTTAAAAAATTTATTATAATTATTAACACATATTGATTGTACCAATTAATGGGTTTCACTATGACACTTCCAGACACGCTCATTCTATTTCTAATTGTGAAACTTTGAAAGAGGCATGCAAGTTCTCTGGCAGTTAAATGTTCACATCTGTGAATAGGGCCACTGGACCATCAAGGAAGCACTTTCTAAACCACACTAGAGGGAGCAGGATTGCTATTTTTATCTTTGAATCCCTGCACAGAGAGCCTCATTTGCAGCAGATGTTTACGGATCTGCAGAGCTCATGCACGCATTTAATGATCTGCAGACTTAAGAGATGGAGTAGCCTGGAGCTTGAGTTGCTCAGGGAGCCTGCTGCACGGGTTTGAGTCCCAGATCTGCCCCTTTTTCAACAGTTATGAGACCTTGTTGCCTCAGTTCCTCATCTGTAAAATGGGAGGGTGATAATAGCTCTCCATTGGATTGTTATGAAGGTAAAATGAGTTAATAGGAGTAAATTTCTTGGAACAGCGCCTAACAGAGTTAATACCACATAAGTATTAACTATTATTACTTTCATCAAGTAATAATTCTTGAGAGTGATTGAGAATTTACCAACTGGTAAACTACCTTTCATGTTCCTAGTTCAGCACTTAATAGTTCACAGGTCTATGTCTCCTAGGAATTACACTCACAAGAAAATGTAGTTCCTCCTTGGACTCTTGCCTGGGTCTGCGAGCCTTGATTCAGATGCATCACCCAGCGCTCGGTGATCATTTGTTCTTTTAATCTCCTCTGCGGCTGGGATCTTCTCATGGGATCCATCACAGTCAGTGCAGGTAAGCCCGGGGCATGGTGAGGTACTGAGGGACTGGAGCTGTGGTCATCTTGATTAACGACGGCAACAGTTGAGGGTCAAGTTGAGCAAGCTGCGCTGAGGTTGGGGCGTAGCAGGAATACTGTTTAATTGGCTAAACCTTTTTTTCTAATCTCCAAGCATGGGTTTCCCCATGCTGCTGACTAGCTGAGGACGAGAGAGAAGGGAGGAGTTTAGCTGTTCTCCTGGGTTCTCTCTTGGATTACAGGCAAAGCTGTAAGTCAGGCATGGTGGCGCACACCTGTAATACCGGTACTTAGGAGGATGACATAGGAGGATCACAGGTTTGAGGCCAGCCTCAGCAACTTAGGAAGACCCTGTTTCAAAATAAAATACACCTAGGAGTGTAGCGCTGAGGTTGAACCCCCCACCCCGGGTTCAATCACCAGTACCACCACCACCACCCCAAAACAACACACAAACAAACAAACAAATAAAAAAACAAGGCAAAGCTCTGCGTCTCAGCTCATGCTTCTGGAAGTGTGAGGGGTCTGTTCACCCCTCCTGGGGGGCTCTGGGCCACTCGGGAGACGGTCTATTATCTACACACCATGAAGGCAGGTGTGACCACAGGCGCATGCGCTCAAGCATTCACCCGTCCTTCCTTCATCTCAAACACCCCCTCGCACACACACCTTCACCGTCACCGTTTTTCCCTTCACCGTTTGTCACTCGCTCGCTCACTCATCTGACACTTACTGACCATCTTTCCCGCCACACATGTCGTCGTAGCACTGGGAATATAATAGTGAACTAGAAGAAGCAGCGGTCCACACGGAGTTCGCGTTCCGCCCGGCTCCTGGGCGTCAATGCTGCCGGACTCCCGACCCGGCTTGAGATAGCAAGGGCCAGGAAGCAGGACGCTGTCCAAGGGCCTCAGCCTCAAAACTCAAATGCATTTCTCACAGAGGGCACATCGCGTGTGAAAGCTCGTTCTGGGGTGGATCAAAAAATTATCAGGGGCTGGGCGTGGTGGCACACGCTTGTAATCCCAGTACTTTGGGAGGCGGAGACCGGAGGATCCGGGTTCGCGGCCAGCCTCAGCTCTCTCTCCCTGTCTCTCTCTCGCTCTCTCTCTACTTAGTGAGGCCCTCCGCAACTTTGTGAGACCCGGTTTCAAAATAAAGTATAAAAAATAGGGCCAGCGGTGTAGTGCAGAGGTAGAACACCCCTGGGTTCAATCCCCAGCACCCAAAAAAAAAAAAATTATCAGGCCTAGGGCACGGTCCTGGTTGTCCCAGAGGTGACCCCACCTGCTCTTAAACTCTACTCCCAGGAATAAGATAGAGATGGATAGTTTCTTCATTGGAAGAGCTGCATTTTAAACATACTTCTTACTATAAAATTAAAACCCCCATATTCTGATAGAGGAGTTAAGCAAGAACATACTTTTTAGGACAGAGGAACCAAGCAGGTACTTCTAAAAATGACACCCTTCCTGCAGTTCTTTATTCACTCATTGAACAAACATTCCTTGAGCGCCTATTCTGTGCCAGGTATCCTGAAATCTGCTGGAGTTACCATGGTAAGAAAAACAGACACAACCCCTGCGTGGAGTCCCAGAGACGATGGGACAGTCCGACCTACTTGGGACTGGGGAAAGGTTTCCCCAGGGAATCAAGGCTCAGGTTGAAATCTGACCAATGAGAAGGATTTTAGAGGTGGAGTCTAAACAGAGGGGAGAGTATGTGCAAAGGCCCTGGGGTGGCAGGAGACATAGTGTATCTGAGAAACTGAAAGGCAAGAAATGAGGATGGCAAGGAGGAAGTAGAGATGGACTGGAAGAGGTGGGGTGGGGGACCAGCGGGTCTTAGGCTCCCTTAAGGATTCAGAGCCTATCTTAAGAGTAGTGAGGAGCCCTTAAAAGGTTTCGGTGGGTAGGTCATCCAGCTGCAGTGATTTCAAAGGCCTTGGGGAGACCAGGGAGCCCTGGGGGGCACTCAGGGGGTTTCTGCCATGGTTTGGGTAAGGGACAGTGAAGTAGAATCTTGGGAGGTACAGAGAGATGGAGAGAGTGACAGTTCAAGGAGACCTGGAAGAGGTAAGATGCTCTGTGCTCTAGGCTGTGTGTCTCTCAGTCACATAGCTTCCTGTCACCTCCCTGTGTAGACAGGGTCCATGACCTTATGATCTAGCAATTCTCCCTAGAACCTAGCCCAGTATCTGACTTGGCACTAAGGATAACAAGCCAGATAACAGGATAAAAGACCAAGATGCAACTAGTGAAGAAATGCAAAACAATACATGAAGCTCTTGCTGGGTTGGAATGAATCAGATGCATAAGTACTGACCATCCATTGGGTGAAGATATGATTGAGAGGGGCTGATCTTTAACTGGGAAGATAAAGAGACTCTTCTAAGGGGCCACGTGATCCCAAGGAAGCAGACTGGTGTCTTGTGAGCCAGATACGGCCCACAGGCCTTTTGCTATGGTAACACTGTTCACACTCATATAATGACTTTTTAAAATTTTAGAACTGAATTAGATGCCATTTTTTAATAAAATAAGATATTGGGAGATTTTGTATTAAAGATTGAGTTTCCAAATTTTGTTGGGGTTGACGCGGCCAAGATATGTCAACTCTGGGCTACACAACAGCGAGTAGCTTCTCTTAGTCCGAGCATGTGCTCTGTTTTCCAGTTGACCACAGTCCCCACTGCCCTCTACCGCCTCCCAACATGGAAGCCGGTGTCATTTGCTGTAGGTGCATCACCTCCCACCCCACCCCCGTGCTGTGGTTCTTATAGTAAAGAGGATGTGACCTACTTTTCATCCCCTTGCCTTCATCCTTGATCGGAATATGAAAGCTAGACAGAAGACAGTGTCCTTCAGCAAAATATTTAAAAGCAAACATTTCTATGAGAAAGTGAAGACTATTTTTAGGCAGTATGTCATATACAAGGGAAGTGTGTCGGTTCTTTTTTGTTGTAGCGGTTGTTTCTGCATCCTGCCTTTGAGCATGGGACCACTGATCCAACCCCATTCCCTCCTTGTGCAGATGTGCCTGGGGGGTCCTGAGGGGTGAAAAAACTCAGCATTAGAGACCAGGTGAGGACTAGAGCCAGTGGGTGGAGGGCACAGACTGCAGATGGGAGAAGGATGGAGAGTAGAAGAGGGGAAATGGCTGAGAGGGGCATACAGTGGAATGGGCACCTGGACAGAGGCGGGACAATAGCTTGGGCTAATGAGGGAAGAGGCCAGCAAAACTGGAAAAGAGAGATGGGAGAGAGAAGGACGTTTCTTAAAGGCCCTAAATCCAAGGTTCTGTCTGGAGAAGCTAAATAATGGCAGGAGAGTACAGCAACACGATGTTGGCAGATTGGGAAAAACTAGAAACCACGAAATAGCTCTAAGTAGGGAGGGGCAACGTCTTGGCCTGGATCCTGCTTATATCTTAAAATCTAAGGGTATCAATAACTTAGGGAATGTTTTCATTACAAAGTGGCATCTTTTTGGAATTCCCCAATCCCCAAAGAGCATTTTCCCAGAGGACTCTTGCTAGTGCACATAGAATACTTTTAGTAGTTATAATCATAGATCCGGGTTATTAAAAAATGGTTGAAACAAACAAAAAAGGGATATGTAAGATTCAGAAACTATTCAGAGCAAAATTTCCAGCACTTAAAAATCCATGGTTTAGTTATCTTTAAGTTTTCTTTATATGAAACATCTTATTCTCATTGATACCAGATTAATGGTTCTCTGTACATTTTCTCAACTGAATAAAACATGACTTCACTGTTTCTCAAAACATTTGTAAAAACATGGTGACAGAGGAAATGTCTGAATGTGAAAGGAAGTCTTAAGGGATTGTGAAGTCTTAGGAAGGTTCTTAAATGACCCAACCAGACATTTTGAAGTCTGATATACCCTTAACCCAAACTGAAATTCAAACAAAGTCAAAAGCAATAGAGCCAAGTGGATTCCCAAAGGCCTGTTCTAACAAATATGACTCTTTGCGCCAGCCAACTTTAATGGGGCCCAGTGCCTAGCTGGGAGAAATTATATGACCATGGAAATGAGATGCATAATAAGGTTTGAGAATGAAATGAAAGTTAAAAGGTAAGTCCTTAGCACTGGCTTAAGTAAGAATCTATACTTCTGAGGCTGCAGGGAATCAAGGTCATGAGCCCGGGCCCTACGCCCAGCTGCTTGTGTTAGGATCTCAGCTCTGCCACTTGCTGGCAAGGTGGCCTTGGACAAGTTCCTGACCCCTGGGCCCCTTAGCTTCTTCATCTGTAAAATGGGGATAAAAATGGTACCCACCTCAAATGATTGAAACAGATTAAATGCTCAGAACAGTGACTAGAACATAGTAAGCGATCAATAGATTTTTATCTATTGTAATTATTTTATGTTTTTTTTTTAATGTTAGTATTTATCAAAACAGTGACATTATGGACAAATTTGCTTTATCTCCTTTTATATTTAAATGTAGGGCACATTTAAAAATTGTAAATGTTATTTACAACTTAGGAGGAGGAGAAATAAAAGAAATAAGAATGATGGGGGGAAATGTGGTCTTTTTAGTTGGTCGGTTGGTTGGTTTTGTGGATGTGGAGGTATTTTAGTTTGAATGGGTTCCGTTAGTTTAAACCATTTGAAACATTAGTGAAAAATGTATAGACAGAATCAAACAGAATGGTACTGAGTTTATTCACTCCAAGTCTGGGCCTGGGCTAAAAGGATCGTACAAAGTCAAAAGAATACCAGGCTGGGGTCTGCAGACCTGATTTAGCCCGATCTTTTGGGGTGACCCCAAGCAAGTCACTGCTGCTCACTGGGTCTCAATTTTCTCACCCACTCAGTGAGGACTGAGTTGGACTCAGTGGCCAAGAAGGTTTCTTCTGTCATTGAGTCCAACCCTGGAAGCAAGTGTCATCGCTTCCAGGAGGCTACAGTATCTGTCAGTTCCACGGCACAGTGATTCTGGTCCAAAGCTGGTGGCTCACCCAGTCTGCACCAGCTGCCTTCTCTGTCTCAAGGGAACCAGGCACACAAGGGTGGAAAAGAAGGAGTCCAAACTCACCACCATGCTGGGAGAAGCAGCTCGAAGCCCACGCCCTGCTGACCACAGTTCAAGTGGTGTCCCTGTCGCACACACAAAGCCCTGCTTGTCCCACTGCAGAGGAGAGTGGAAACCACTTAACTTAAAGCAGAGCTGAAGAAATAAATATTCGAGCAGCAATCGCTCATTATTTTTGAGGACTCTGGAATGAAAGTCCAAGAAAGGAAAACAGCACAACAACCCCTAGCATTTCCATTCTGAATAGATAATGTGTGCCAGGAGCTCCGAAATAAAGATAGTGCGATTCGGTTTATTATTCCTTCTCTTTAAAACCTGCATTAATTCTGATTTCTATTTAAATAAGAATGATTAAATTTTATCAGCTGAGATGGAAATATTGTGATAAACACTGGCTCGTGGCCAAACTAATCTCCCAAGCCCACAGCTTAGGGCCATTGTCTTGTATAGATATTTGAATGGCAATGGGCTTTTATCAGTATTTCTAAAGGCACTCATTTAATTATGTGGTTGTAAGGATTTTCAAAACCCCAAAGAATACCATCAATACATATTCATTTCTTGGATTAATTCGACATTAACATCAGAAAATATTGTTATTTAAAGGATGCTCTCACTTGTTTTTGCTTTCGCAAAAAAAAATAGGCAACCAGTTCTGGTGGCATTACTGTCTTTTAAATTTTCTGTTTAACTGAAACTATGAAAACTGAACGCAGAGTGAACTGAGGCTGGAATTTAGTATTATAGGGGCTGGAGGGGGGCGGGACTCAGAAACACCACAAGTCTTTAACAAAGAAGTATACTTCACAAGATTGGACCGTGGCAAGGAAACAAAATCTCCAAATAGGAAGTTTCTATACATGTGTGGATTTTGTCAGTCAAATAAAAGACATTTTAAAACCTCAGGGAAAAAAATGTCCAAGGGTTGGGGCAGCCTTGGCCCTCCCTGTGCCAGGTTTCCGAAACTTGAATGAGCTAGATGTCATTACTTAGGGGGTTTCTTCAAGAACTGACGAAAGATGCAAAAATACACCTGATATGCTTAGCAAGAATAATGTTTCCTCAAAGCAGGTCTTTTTTTTAACAATATGGTGGCTCTGTTTGTGAAGCAAAGACTTTTTTTTAATGATACTAGGGATTGAATCCAGGGGTGTTTCACCTCCGAGCTACACCCCAGCCCTTTTTTTATTTTTTGTTTTGAAACAGGGTCTCACTAGGTTGCGGAAGCTGGTCTTGAACCCGTGATCCTCCCGTCTCAGCCTCCCAAGTACTGGGAATACAGGTGTGCACCACCACGCCCAGCAAAACAGAAACCCACATGATCCGTGCATTTAAACTCGACTGCTGCTCTTTTTTTGTTTGTCTTTCAATTTGACCAAGCTGCCAGGCAATCCTACCTGTGCCGATAATTTGAGGGCAGAGGTAGGGAAGGGAACTGGGTAGGGAGGGGAGAAAAGAAAGAGGAAATGGGAGATGAGCAATTTGTCACTCTTGTTGGCTGACTCTTTTTAGAGTGAACAATTGTCCTGGTTTGCTTAGGACACAGGGGTTGAGAAATGGTCAGAATTAAAACCAGGGAGGTCTCTGGGCAAACAGGGATGGTTGGTTACTCGATCTTATTTGTGTTTTGACCTAGGTTTCTAGGATAAGGCTCCCATAGCTTCCAGGCTCCCATAGCTAAGAAGAAAGACATTTGATTTGTTTGAATACTACTGAGAAGTATAACCTGTCACAACATGAAAGGATATAAAATTCATAGAGAATTTTTTTTTGTGGTACTGGGGTTTGAACCCAGAGATGTTCTACCTCTGAGATATATCCCCAACCCTTTCTAATTTTTTATTTGGAAACAGGGTCTCACTAAGTTGCTGAGGGCCTTGCTAAGTTGTGGAGGCTAGCCTCGAATCTTCAATCCTCCTGTCTCACTCTCCCAAGTACTGGGATTACACACATGTGCTAAGAGAAAAGTTATTTTATAGGTAAGTATAACTTTACTTCTTCAGAGTGTGCTCAGTGGAACACTAATTCATAGGAGTTAATTTTATGTGAAAATCATTAAAAGGTCAAATAAGCTTGTGCTAGTTAGAAGTATTTCTTTATTGCAGATCTTCTCAGAGCCTTTAATAAACTAAAATGCATTGTTAATAGTATGCACTGCTAAACATGTCTGACCACAGGATCTTCCTTCCACGCAGCGTTTTCTAATACTAGTGATTGGAAGATCCTACTTAAAGGACACATGGCTCTAGGCTGAATTATTCACTTTAAAGCTAAGGAATAAGATGATGTGTGGCTAGTTACAGGCAAGTCTCAGACTTGGTGCCTAAAATTCACATGGGCATCTTGCAAACTGCTGCCATACGTCTGGGTTGGGGCCTGGGGCTCTGCATTTCTTTCTAACAAACTGCCGGGTGATGTTGACACTGGTCTACACACTATCTTTTGATTAACAGAGTAAGAAACTAGGATGCAAATCTTCTGACGTTGCCCTTTCCCGGCTGCCCTGCAGCCTCCTTGTAAGAGAAGTAACCACTGCTTCTGCCAAGGAAACATCCTGGCCTTATTCCTTATTCAGACATCTCCAGTTCTTCAAAGTGGTCCCTCCAGTGATAGAAGGTCACATCAAAACTAAGGAAGTATTTCTTGGCTCCTAAAATGTTTGTTCTTTTTGCTATATTATATGAAGCAGAATAAAGCTTTTTGACCACAATGATATAGTTGTTCTAAGGCTCTGTATAGATAATTATATTCAAAATCATTCAAATCAGTTATTTGAATTGAATCAATAAAGGACACTTTCCATGCTCATTGTATGTAGCTTTCAATTCTGGGGAAAGACACAGCAAGCATCTAACCGAAATTTGCTCAATGATTGCACAACTACCTGCCTATCGCCAAAATCTGAAGAGACAATGCCTGCCAGATGTTTGCTCAGCACGAAGAGTCTCTGCTACAAGGAAAACACGCACATCCTGGTGCTTCCGGAGCTTCTGGGCCTGCATGTGTGTAATCCCCGCAGCCTTTGGTGATGTTCCTGGGAAAAATCAGTTGATTGAAATTGTTTCTACATAACAGCTGTGTATCTTGTCAATTTAAGGTGGAGGAGGGATGTTTAAAGAGGAATGTCCCAGAATGAAGAAAAATAACCTGTTTGTTGACTCAACTCTCCACTTTCCAACAAATGGCTGTGGCAAAACTCAAAAGATACACAATGTCTAGGTCTCCATGACACCGAAACCAACCAAAAATAAGCAAACTTGCAAATGCACGAGTTGGGTGGTAAATGGTTAGAGTGTTATTCTTGCTTCCAGGCCTGTCGCGCCCTGCAAAACGGCTGAACTCAGACATTTCGGCCCAGGTCGGCCACACTGTGCATTTGACAGTCGCCCCGCAGATCTCAGCAAGAAGGGACTGGAATTCCCAGCCATTCCCAAATGGCTGGAGGGGGAAGGAAGACAGATGCTGCTGCCTGGAGACACAGCCTGGCCACAGCAGCAGAATCTAACTCCAGGCCGAAGGCCCAGGGAGACTTCTCCTAATCTAGTTCTGGTCCCAGGGACGACCTCAGGGTCCCCACAGAGTCCCCTGCATTCAAGCTCTAGCTTCGCCTCATGTTACCGCACCATGTTGGGTGTCCTCATTGTAAAATGGGAAGTGGTGGCAACTGCCTCATGGAGTTAGGAGGGTTAAATGAGAAAATTTACATATCTTACTTGAAGGCCCCTTAGTTATATTTTAACAATATAATTGACATCCCACTTAGCTGATACACCACATTCTCATTGTACATTTGTTCAAACATTAAATGAATTCTTACTAAGCTCCCATATCGTGAGCTACTAAGAAGTCAGCCCTGAATAAGATGCCACCTGTGCCTTCCAGCGTCTCCCTGAGTTCTGAGGGAGGTGGACACTGCGACCAGCAATTATGATACAGTGTGCTACACTGGAAGGAAGGAGGAACATCTCACCCAGCTTTGGTGAGGCTTCCTTTAAAGAGCCTCCGGATAGACCACTTTGGCCAAAAGTCTTACTATTTCTTTTTTTTAATATATTCATTTATTGGTGCATTGTAATTATACATTTTGATACACATCAGGGTAGCAGCATCATACATGCACACATTGCTCATTTAGCCCTCCCTCAAATCCCACCCTATTCCCTCCTTCTTCCCTCCCTTTCGTGCTCCGCATAGTGATTGAGTCTTATAAGTTTGTGCATATACATCATGTGCTTTAGTGTGTTTCCCTCCACCCCCCTCCCAGCTCCCTCAGTTAGGTCACCTTCTTTGTGCATCTAAAGATTTCTTCTTCTTTGTCTTGAGTCCCTTCTAAGTTCCATTCTATCTAGCTTCCATAGATTAGGGAGAACATCCAACTTTTCACTCTGTGACTGACTAATCTCACTTAGCACAATGTTCTCTAGTTCTTCAAAACTACCCTGAGATTTCACCTAACCCCAATTAGAATGGCAATCATTAAAAACATACATAACAACAAATGCTGGTGAGGATGTGGAGAAGTAGGAACTCTAATACACTGTTGGTGGGATTGCAAATTAGTGCAACCACTTTGGAAAACAGTGTGGAGGATCCTCAGAAGAATGGGAATGAACCTACCGTATGACCCAGCAATACCACTTCTAGGCATCTACCCAAAAGAAGTAACTACCAGACTAATGCATGTGTATCTATGTTTATAGCTGCACATTCACAATTGCCAAACTTTGGAACCAGTCAAGGTGTCCATCAACAGATGAATGGATCACAAGTCTTACTATTTCTAACTTATAATACTTTGAAGAACTGGGGGGGGGAGAGGAAGATGTCCTGGAGGAGGAAGCAGTATGGTCACCCCGTGACCTCTTTGTTTGGCTGAAGGTCTCATCCTTGACCCCTTCTCTCAACCTCGTGGCTTAGAATACCGACCTTTCTTGCTCCACATCTGAGCTGCTGACCTTCAGATCTGCGTTCCCAGCCTGATTTTTCTCCCAAGCACCGGATTTGATGGCCCGGGTGTCAGTTGGGGCCTCCTGAAAGCAGAGGCTAAAGCGAAGTTGGAGTTTCTTGGGAGCCAAAGACAAAGGCAGAGGCACTAGTTAGCCTTGCTGGCTCTATGTCCCCACCATTTCTGTGTCAAGGGTGTGGGCAAACATTAACCGGTACCTCTGACTCAAGGCCCCTCACAGGCTGCGATCAAAGCATCAGCTGAAGCTCGGGGCACATCCACAGCCTCACCTGGAGAAGGAACTGCTTCCGGATCATTCCAGAATGGCTCTCAGGTCCTGGCAGGCTGTCGGGCTGAGGACCTCAGTCCATCACTGGTGGTTGGCTGGAGTCTACCCTCAACATCATGCCCTGTGAGCCTCTCGTAAGACCACTCACAGTATGGCAGCCTGCTTTAGCAGAGTGGGCATGAGGGAGCGAGAGCCAGAGTATGCGGGCAAGACCACAGTCACAGCCTTTTGTAACCGAGTTTAGGGAGTGATGAAGTGATATCCCACCTCTCTCTCTGTCTCTGTCTCTGTCTCTGTCTCTCTCTCTCTCTCTCTCTCTCTCTCTCTCGGTACTGGGGATTGAATTGAACCCTGAGGTGTTATACCTCTGAGCTATAACCCCAACCCTATTTTGTTTTTTATTTTGAAACAGGGTCTTGCTAAGTTGCTGAGGCTGGCCTCAAACCCGTGATCCTTCCCGCATTAGCCTCCCAAGTACTGGGATTACAGGCGTGCACCACCACACCAGGCTGACATCCTATTATTTTTTTTTTTTTTTGCCGAGTTCTATTGGTTAGAAAGGAGTCACTAGGCTTTGCCTAGACTCAGGACAGGACATGAGCACTGAAAGTTGGGGACCATCGAGGGCTGTCTTAGAAGGCAGCTTGGGACAAGGAGGAAACAGGATTGGCCGGGGAAGGCTTTCTGTCATGATGTGGATCTGAGATATGTGGAAAGCAAAGTAGAGGGAGTGGGATTAAGAAGACGGAGCCTCAGATCATGATGTTCATCTGTAAAGTCTTATCCATAGAAAGCTCCAGAACAGAGGTTGCCCATTGGTAGAACACAGCATTCAGCAAAAATGGCCAAGACATGGTCATTGATTGAGGTCTGCCCAGGAAGCTCGGCCTCGGCTGAAAGGGGGTGATTCTGAAGGCCAACAGCCAGACACTCTCGCTATTGGGTGACTGCTTTCCTTGCAACTAAATGGCAAGTTCTGTCTTGAAGGGCGATCCAAGCAGCAAGCCCTCGTGGCTGCTACTTTTCAGTGTATAGATTAGTGTTTTTTTTACAATCTAGGCACTCATAAAATGCTGCCACTAAATACTTGTCGAGTGCATGAATTGTTTACAATGTGTAGAAAATGCAAATTATCTATTATTGATAGGAGATGAAAACTCAAAAATCACATTGAGACAGAAGCCAATTGATAAGCCAGACACATGGTCAACTACAGGGCTGTCCAATCTACTTAGACGCCCTCGCAGAAGTCGAACTCTTTCCCACTTCTTTCAAATCAATTTGACTTTGTGTACACAGCCTTGGAAAAGTGGCCTGTGTGGACAAGGCAGAACTAGATCCAGTGAGTCTCTCTGGCTCTCCGTCTTAGGAGCTCTTCAGTGAGAAGAGAAACTTCCCGAAGTGCTGGTGTTTGGAGTGCGATCATGCATCCTCCTGTGGGAAGCACAGCACACCCCCATTAAACCCAGCAGAACGTGTTCTGACTCATCTATTACTCAATCAGTCCTCCCTCAAAGCCACACAAAAGTTTTGCTAAATGAGGCACCACTTAGCCAAACCCATCTTTGCCTGCCATATCCTCTGGCACATTCTTTTGTGAAGTCTAATGATGTCATGATCGTTTGTGATTATGTGTTAAATGGGAGTTGCTCCTCTAGATTGTAAGCTGCAGGAGAGCAGGAACAAGGCTTTCGGTCCCCAACATTTAGTACTGGACCGGCAAACATGCAGAGGCTCAATGAATGAATGCATTCATGAATTGGAGGTGCACCCCTCTTTGATCTGTTTGGGGAATTCAGCTTTTCATATATCACACATACTCCAGGAAGAAGGTGCTCTTGCCTTCCTAGATCCCTCATGAGGAAACACACAAAAATCTTGTCTGGCTCAAGGGCTCTGGAATAATGTACCCAGTTTGGCCAAGTTAATGGTCAGGTTATGTTTTCTTGCAATTTTGCATGTTGAAAAGCATACCAAAATGTATGAATCCAGCCATTCTGTCAACCTGCACTCATTAAGCACCTAAGGTGTGTCAATCAAAAAGGGATGAATGGTTGCTGGAGTGGCTGTCTCTCTTTTACCCAACTTATCCATTTATTGTTCTCATTTTTTACTTTTTTTTATCCATCCACATACCCATTCATTTATTTATTTGTTTATGCATGCCACAACTTCTTCCATTATGGATTGATGGTCGTTTGTAGAGATTCATAAAATATACAACTATATTATAAATTATGAGTACAAAATGTAAAGGAAAAAGCATAAAATGAATATATATGGGCAGAATCACTAATAATTCAGACACTTACTTGGCAGAAGAATGAGGGGCTGCACACCAGCAATCACTGCAGAGGCTCAGGTATAGGAAATCGGGGTGGATCTGCCGAAAAAAGTTCCTCGTGGACAGTTTTCTTCATTTTACCATTGGAATAAATCTCTTTTCCCATGTTTGTGTGCTTGTTTTAGGGAACTTTGAAGATTTCAAGTAGCTTATTTACTAATAGAATATATTTATTTTATATAATATTTATATATAATATTTATTTTTATAAAGATATACTTATTTTATATAGTATTTATAGAATATGTTACATTTTATATAACATATGAATTTACACATATATGTAATGTGTACATTGAATATAATATATAAACAAATAAAAATATATTAATGAATGATATGTAATAAATATGTATTAATGAATATTTAATATAGATTCATATACCAAAGTACTTGAACTCACTGAGCACTTAATATGTGCTGGGCACCGTGCTAAGTATCTTGCTGTTAGTTAAAGGGTGCTGAACGCATGATTTTTATTGTTTAAAAAGCCCAGGTGTATGAGTTATAAGACTGAGTTCTTCTCATGGCCCTGTCATCACCTGGCTACGTGTCCTTGACCAAATCCACCCCAGCTTCTGCAATGTCTTCATTGAAAATGACGGGCTAGAGGATCTTATATATGCTTTACTGGACCCACAGTCACGTGACATGGGGCAAGCTAGGTCCTAGCAAATCAACTGGCCAGCTCTCCTGGTCCCATCCCATCCTCGGCAGTCAGTTGAGAAGAGCCACATCTCCTGGAAGGTTACGTTTGGCGTTTTCCACTCAGTGTACGTGCACTCCACATGGACGTATTCTGCTAGCAAGCTCCAAAGCCCTATGACCTATGAACCCTTGGAAAGTGTTCCGCCTAAAGACCGGTGCTTCTACGATGGAAAATTACTCTCTCAGATTCACAAGGATTTAAATGCAAACATCCTGTTAGAGTAGTAATAGTAATAAGAGCACTAACCGAGCTTTGTGAAGTCCGGGCACTCTTCAAACAGTGTATGTGCGCATCTCATTTAGTTCTGGGAACCCCTCTAGAAGGCAGGTTCTCAGCATCGCTCCATTTTATCTATAAGGACACTGCGGCACAGAGAAGTCATGCAAATACACCACACAGAGGCCTTGAGATGTGAGCCCAGGGAGCGAGCCCAGAGCCCGTCTCTTCTCCCCTTGCCCTCCCACATCCCCGCAAAGTGTCACACCTGTGGTGCCCTAGGAGCTCCCGTAGGTTGTGGCTTATTTAGAAAGCAAAATGTCTTCTTACCTGGAATTTGTTTTTGATGCTTCCAGCCAAGAAAACAGGCTGAGTTCAAACAGCTACATGAAGAACTTCTTAGAACTGATTTCCAACTCCAACCATCTAATTTTGATTCTCAACAACAACAACAACAACAACAAAAAAAACACATAAAGAGAATTTTAAACCTGGGGTTGGCAAACTTTTCTCTAAAAGGCCAGATGGTAAATGTCTTAGACCTGTGGGTCCTAAGGTTGCTGTCACAACCAGGTGACTCTGCCAACATGATACAAAAGTAGCCAAAAGTTGAACGAATGAGTGGAGCTGCATGCCATTAAAACCTTATGTACAGACACTAAAATCTGAATTTTGTATCATTTTTGTGTCATGAAATATTAGGTTTTTTTTCTCTTTGTGGTCCTGTGGATTGAACCCAGAGACATTCTACCTCTGAGTTATACCCCTGCCCTAGTTTATTTTTTATTTTGAAGCAGAGTCTCTCTAAGTTGCTGAGGGACTTGTTAAATCGTTGAGGCTGGCCTCGAACCTGCGATCCTCTGGTTTCACAGCTTCCCAAGTACTAGGATTACAGGCATGTGCCACCACACCTGGCTTCTTCTTTTGATTTTTAAAAATCGTTTAAAAATGTAAAAGTCATTCTTATCTTGGGGATGAACAAAAGCAGGCAGTGTTTGGCCCTAGCTATCATTTGCCATACTTGCTCTGTCCTGACTCTCACATCTCAACTAGTTAGTGTTTGGGTACAAACAAGGCTTTTCTTAAGAGGAAAATTATAATGCTATACTCATTTTTCTAATTCCTTTGCAATATGAATCTATGTTTTCTTAGTCACACTTCATCATATTACCCCGGAGATTTACAATTTTATGTCAATAAATATTTTAACCATCAGGAAGGTTAAAATTTCACTATTTCACTATATTACGTTGGCTGCTGAGAAACAGAAGTCAGGGCTGTGGTTTATCCTTGTTTCAAAATTCAAGCCGAAGACAAAGTAAAATATATTCCTAAATATCTACAAATGCACACATGAAATATAGGTGTATTTTAAAGAATAACCTAACAGAAAGTACTTTAAATTTCACAGCTGCTGCTAATGTAGGCAGCTAATCCTATTTACATTCATATTAGTCTTGGTATCTTTTTCCCTAAGATTTACCTATTTGTATGCTTGCATGAGTTAAACTGCCTTTTGCATGATATCAGTACTTTTGTAATTTAAATCTATAAAAGGCAATTTCCTTTAAATATACTTCCTAACAGTGGGTGAAGAAGCACCAAAGTTATTTGAGAGCTGTACACCTCAGTAAACATGTGCACTGAACTCCCAGCAATGTGCAGAATGCGGGAATTAATCTTATACTGTAGGAGTGGAACAGAAAATAAAATCGAGGCTGAGAAAGAAACAGCCTTTGAAAAGAGCCAGTTGGCGGTGTTATCGAAGGAAATGGTGTGTTTTAGAATTGCCATTTAGGTAAGGAAAACTTTCTCCTCTTTGGAGAGAGGGTTGAGGGCTGTGTTCTTTCCTGCTGGTGATTTACAAAATAACTTTAGGCACACGATAAGCAAATTTTACAAGTGGGTGTTGGTGTTGGCTGATAAACAGAACATGGTCGGGCCGTTGGGGGCCAGGGTAAATTTCAAGATGTCAACAGTGACTCTCAGGAGGAGGCAGTGTATGTGGGGATGTGTTTAGGGCCTAGGGGTGAGGGTTCTGAAGATGCAGGACAGATTAAAGCAGTTGGAGTTATATTTTCCTTCATAAAATTCCTGTGAAACGTTCACCCTCACCATCTCCAGTTGACATAAATGAGATGCAAATAGGTTAATGTATAATCTTGCCCCAAAGAAGCAGTATCTTCCGATATGTAGGACGCACGCATCAATCGGAAGCGGGGCTGGGGTATTCCTTGCGAAAGGCAATGGGGTGTGAAATCAGGGGGGAGGGACTTCAGACGCATGCCCTCGCTTCTGGCTACATTGAGCAGTTTTCTCCCCAGAGCAGCAGCCTGGGGGTTCCCTCCTTCTCACTCAGGTCTGCACACATTTCCAGGAGCTTGTCAGGTCAGGGGCTTGAAGGAACCCAACAAGGAAACCAGGAAAAGACAATGTTCTAAGCTGGGCACCACCGAGCAGCGGGACCGGCCTGAGGCCCACACAGAACTAGCCCCCCACTTCACGTGCACGTCACCAAGGGACCCCCGACCCTTTATTGCTAATCTTTGCCCTGTTGATTTTCCTCTGGTTGTGATGTCCATATGACACCAAATATCCGGATGGCAGTAGGACATCCGGCCTGGATATTTAAACAAAGCTTTAGCCACTAGCTTATGAATACTGAAGTCCACTTGTGCCCCCCTAAACACCCACACATACGCATACACACACCCCCCAAGACCCATCACCCTGAAAGAAGCCATTATGAATGTTTCACGTGTAACTTCCACAACCCAGCCGACTCACCAGAGTTTTCAAATTAACTCCCTTTCTGCCCAAGGGGATGGCTCCGTAAAAGGTTTCTCCAGCTTCCAACCTCCTCGAAAAAAAAAATGCTGAATTTGAAACAGCATGCAAATAATGCATTTTGACTCCCTAATCAACAAACGGGATCAACTTGAATTGATTAAGAACCTTTGAAATTAGCTGTCTTTAATTCTCTCCATGGCCTACTGCTGGTACTCTGAAGATAGGAGGTGTGTGTGTGTGTGTGTGTGTGCGTGTGGGTGTATGCATGTGTGTGTGTGTGTGTGCGCGCGCGTGTGTGCGTGTGTGTGTGTGTGTGCGTGTGTGTGTGTGTGTGTGTGTTTGGGGGGGCAGGGGTTTACAGAGTTTGGTCTCATTTTTTTTCAAGGCTCATATCATGGTCTTTAAAAACATTTCATTTTTATTTTAATGGTGACACGACTCTAAGAAAGCAAGCATTCAGCTGGTGCAATTATATGGCTTTCCGTAGAGTACATTTCCAATAGTTACTTGACTGCACGAAACCAGCATAACTTTAGTGAAAAGAAAAAAACCCATAAAATCTGAAATGAATGTATAAATAATATGCAACTGTCTAGACAGTATAGGTCACTTGCAAAGAGAGCAGGTCGGGAAAAAATTGTCCATCAGTCAGACAACCATAACTGATTCTGATGCTAAATAATGGTGGAGATATTCAGCATTCTCTCTATGCGAAAGGCTTCGCTGAGCATTTGCTCTTCCCAAGCCAGTGGTCTTCTACTTATCTGGCGCTTTATGCAGCCTTTGGAAAATGCATTTGCTATTTAAACATTAAAATTAATGCCCAAAGAATAGCGGGTAAGCCAGGAAGTGCCAGTGACCTATGTGATTGGCCTTCAGTAAAGCAAAAATAACCCTTCTCCATCAACAGTATGAGCTTTGCATACCCACAGAATCTTAAGCAGATGTAGTTATGGAAACTTAGTGTAGAAAATACCCACCCACACGCATGCATATGCACACACACTGCGAGAAACATTCTTGCTCTCTAGTAATCACCTGTAATGACAGGTTCAGGTATGTAAGTCTTGTAATTTAAAGAAATAATAATCTCTGTACATAGCAAGAAAATGCTTGAAAAAGGAACTAACTGTATTAAATTATTCGCAGAGGAGGACAATGGCCTCTTTGGTCACTGCCCTCCAAGATGGTAGCACAAACAAGGCTCGTCAGCGTGTGCCCGGGGCTGGGGACAGCCATCCGCTAGTTGCCAGGTGGACAGCCCCACGTGCTCTTCCGAGAGAGGACCCCAAGACCACGCCACCTGGCCAGGGAGGAAGGAGGTGGGCGCACAGGTGCTCTGCCCAGCTCTGAGCTGAGCAACCTGGTCAGACTCTCAGGGAAGATGGTGATCATAATAAAATAATAAGAGTAACAGCTGTCATGTATGGAGTGCTTACCAGAGGTCAGACGCTGGGCTGAATGAGGCCAGGATGTGGAGGCACGGTCTCAAGGAATCCTACAGAGCTGGTATGATTTATTATTTTCATTTTACATTTGAGAAAGTCGAGGCTCAGAAAGGTTAAATAACTTGCTGGAGGCCACACAGTGAGTAAGTGGCTGGCGTGAGTCTGGCTCCGGGATCATTTTGAGCTGTGCTCACACTCGTAACCTCTGCCATCCTTTGGCTCCCCTGGCTGCTCAGATCTGCCCGCCAACCACGCGGGGCCAGCCCCTCCCGGAGACTCCCAGGCACAGTGCCCATGGCCGCCGCCGTTTTAGGGGCCAAGGAGAATGTTTTGCTTCTTGCAATAAGCAAGATACGCACTCTAAGTTGGTATAAAGATGAGTGTAATCCAGACTTGAGCCTGGCTTCTACCAAAGCGGTAAAATAGATTTTTAAATATATTTTTAGCAGAAGAGGGGGCTTATGGAGATGAGTGCTTAAGACTTACGAAGGCCATGATGCAGCCCTGCCCCCACTACATCCTAGAGAGCTTTTGGATTCTATCTTCTCCCTTTACCTATAGGGAAACTGAGGCCTCGGAGAGTAGGGGATATGTCCTAGGTTATCCAGCAAGTGAGTGATTGAGTCGACATCCTTAAATCTCCATCTCACCTTGGAGCTATTTCCATTTCTGCATCCACGCCGATGCATCAGGAACGGAGGCTCCTGCCTCCTGCCTCCTGCCTCCTGCCTCCTGCCTCCCTCCAGTTTCCACCACAAGCAGGTGGGTGGCAATCTAAACTGGGATTTGAACTAGGCACGATGGTGCATGCCTATAATCCCAGTACTTGGGAGGCCGAGTTAGGAGGATCACAGTTTAGAGGCCAGCCTCAGCAAGTTAGTGAGGCTGTCAGCAACTTAGCAAGACCCTGTTTCAAAAGAAAAAAATAAAAAAAGGGCTGGGGGTGTAGCTCAGAGGTAGATCGCTTCTGGGCTCAATCGCCAGTACCTCAATAAGTAAATAAGTAAATAAATAAATAGGCATTTGATCAGCATTGGGTTTTTGCAATTCAATATCTCACAAGTTTCCTATCTTCAGGATTTAAAATGTAACATAAATAGAAAAAAGCATAAGTGAGAAATGAGAGGCCTCCAGGTATTCCCTCCCTCGAGCTGCCAGCTTCACATTAAATACAACCCTGCGTGAAATGTCCTGGAGAGGTTAGAGAGCGCGGACGGTGCTGAAGGAGCGCATAGGAGAAAGCGTTTATTAGGCTGCAGTTCACAGATGAAAATATGAACACAGCTTCCTCTAAACCCCGCAAGTAGACATTCTGGAACGCCTCTCACAGCAGTCGACCTTTTGGGTTTAAATCTGTTAGAAGTGTCCTTGCTGTGTCCTCTTCACCAGTGCCCGGTCACCCTCGGCCTCCCTCAGCCATCTCTCCCTTCTGACTGTCCTCCACCAGGTCTGCCCAATGACCAGGCCCCTTCCTCCATCTCATCCCTTCCTCGGGACACCAGTGGTATTTATTTCTCATGCCTCTAATTCATTTCCCTCTTGTTTTGATCAAGCAAACAGCACACATCTACTGCCACCAGGAGGTGTCAATAGTTCACACTACTCAATTTGTAGGCCCCAAACCCAGCGTAGGGCCGACTTAGCAACGCCTGTATCTCAAGTTTCAATTTCAAAGTATTAGGCTGCATTCTGAGCATTAAAGATTCATAGGTTGAATTAAAGATTTATTTTTTAGGGGGGTTGCGTTATTATAAGGCAAATCACGTTCTTTTCATTTTAGACACGTTGGCTATTACGATTTCATCTTTTCTTGCTAAAAGCTCAATTACATCAATATCACTCGAGACCCTCCAAACACTGAGCTGAAAGCCAGGCTTCTTAGCAGCCCGATGCCTACTGCCCTTTAAGGATTAACTTCCTAAGAACGAGGGAGTGCCATGCCTCCTGAGCAGAGCTATCTCCCTAGTAAAAAGCTGATCGGTTACACCTCTGCCTAAAACCTCTGCCGGCTTCCTGCTGCTCTGGAAAGCAGTTTAAACTCCTTGCTCGGTTTTGCAAACCATTCACAGAGGGGAACCAGCCAGTCTTTCTTAATTCTCGGGGCACTCCTTGCTCTTTACACCAAAGGAGCTGGGCCCTGCTGAACCCCTCAGCCTCCCACGTGGGAGGGCATTGACCTTATAACCTTCATTGAATACTTAGGTTAAATGATGTCCAAATGGCCCTGACTCAAGGGCAGGGCGCTCCCACAGAACCTATGGGCTCCAGTCCTGAACCTGACCATGCTGTAAAATATCTGTACCTCCATCCTTCCCCACACTTGTCCCCAAAGACAGGAGTTGATCATCATTCCTGTCTGTAACCCCAGGGTTCAGCACAGCGCCAGGCATACTCGGTAAAGAATAGTAAGCAAACGAATAAATGAATGAATGAATGAGCGAATCCACCTGCACAAGAAGTCACGTGCAACGCAGCCGACAGAAGAGCAAACTCGCCAGACAGAAGAGCAAAATCACTGTGGGCAGCTCGGGGGCTCCATTTGGATTCTCACAGGCAGTAAGCAAGGAAAACACCGAGTGTCTACAGGGCCTAGTAAAACTCCCTGGGAAGGCTTCTGATGCGGGCCAGGGCTGCAGGAAGCGTCCAGGGAACCACCAGATGGTCGGAGCAGCTGGTTTAGACCAGCACTTGGGAGGCGCGTGCTGTGGGCAACAGAGTTGTGAGTGGGTGGGGAGAAAAGAGAAATGTCTCTAAGTGGGTGACAGCCACCTGGGCTTCTATGACAACATCAAAGAGGCCATTCTAGAAAGAAAGGGCTCCGACTTCAGTTCTTAGAGATGAGGAAAGTGAGAAAGGCAAGGATCTCTGGGCAGGGGATGGGCATGGTGGAAAGGAGAATCCATGGAAAGTCCGGCACAGCCCCTCTCCTGACTTGGTCAGCAGCCGTGGGGAAGCAAGGGCAGTAGTCCTTCGCAAGGACAGAGAACGTTCCCTGGTCCTCGTGTTTCTAAGACAGAACTCTGAGCATCACAGTGCTGGCTCCTTCCTTCCTGTCCACTCACTGACCCCAAAGAAGGAGCAGTCCGTGTGCTTGGTGCCCTCGGGGAGGGCCTGAGTACCGCGTGGCCACTGCTGGCTCTCTCAGGTTTGTCTCCTGTCCAGGCTGTCCCCTCTTGTTCCCACGGCTGACAGATAAGCACCTCTTCCTTGGACCTGGAATCTTCTTTTTGGAGACAGAAGAAAGGTCACTTCCACTGGCCCGGGCGAAGGCAGTTTTTCAGATGGGAGACAGTGGTCCTCTTTATAGTTGACCAAGAATGCTTTCTGAAAGGGCATCCCAATCCCTGTCTTGGAGGAGAGCAAGAGGAGAGATGCGGAAGCCCGATTCCCAGGACACAGATTCCAGCCACATGTTCTAATGGAGCTGTGTACCAGCAGCGAAGAGGATGCTTTGATCTTTGTCTACCGGATGCTCATTCATGGCTGTTCATTCTCTCTCTCTCTCTCTCTCTCTCTCTCTCTCTCTCTCTCTCTCTCTCCAGTGCTGGGAATCACAGCCTGCTAGGCTAGCTCTCTCCCACTGAGCCACATCCTCAGCCCTCATAGCCATTTCTTGATTCATTCTGAGTGGAGAGGGGGAAGGGTTCCAATTGGCCACATGAAGGCCCGGCATGCTGCCAACACTATCTAGTTTGGAATTGAATGAGGGCCCCTGGACCACCACTGGAAGTCATGAGATCCCTTTCTTCAAGCATTTCTGCATTTCTGACTAAGGAATCTGCCCCATTGGATCCCACTTGCCACCTCCATATCTCTACTTGCTGTTCTAGCAGAGAATTTATTTTTTTCTTGTGGTACTAGAGATTGAACCCAGGGGCATTCTACCTCCGAGCTACACCCCCAGACAGACCTTTTTATTTTTTGTTTTCAGTCTTCCTAGGTTGCTAAGAGTCTTGCTTACATTGCTGAGGCTTCCTTGAATGTGTGATCCTCCTGCCTCAGCCTCCCAAGTACTGGGATTACATGCCTGTGCCACCACATCTGGCTTAGAAGAGAATCTTGAGCCCTACATAAGTGCTGGGGATGTGAACTAAACAAACATTAGATATTAACCGCCAACAGAGCTGCCACCAGGATAAGCCACATTATCCTAGTGAACTATGAGACAACCCAACCCAAGTGTCCATTACACTCACCCTGAAATAAGCCACGGTTTACTAAAGAGAAATAGCCTCTGGAGGATCATTCAATCAGAACCTAGCCTAGGCATTTTCTTAAAAAAATAAAAAAGACTGTACCTATTGAAAAAAATCAAATTTTTTTCTGAATCAAGGTGATAATTTTATTCTGTTCAAGTATCTAATACATGGGAGGTGATTTTTTCCCCCACAATGAGATATATTCAGCCAATTCAATCATGTCTATCGCTTCCTTCTCCACCTTTTAATTACCCTAATTTAAATCATGTTCCCTTTTGGCCAGGGCCTTCAGTTCTATTTTGTCTTTGGTAATATATATGCATGAATGACCAACAAAAGTAGCCAGAAGATTTTCATCTAAGTTGGTATATTTCATGTCTCATCAAAAAAAAAACTTGAAATTCATGACCAAAGCACATGTGACAATGGAATTTCCTATTTTTTAGAAGCTTGAAAGAATTTTTGAAGATGATCTTTTAATAGATTTCAAGGAGACGAAAGCGTCTCTCTCCCATGCCGCTAGCCCGTGGGGCTTCGCGCTTGGACATGCCCACTCAGCAAACCAGACAGGAGAGGCTGGGGAGTCCTGAGCCTGCTTGGTTCCTTGTTCATTTGCTGGTTCATTCAGTCATTCACAAATATTCAGCGAGCCCATCTGCGATAGGCCCCGTGGTGGATCCAGGGGACAGCTAGTAAATAGAGCAGTCTTCCTTGAGGACTAGATTAAAGAAGGAAACAGACACAATGGTGGATACACAGTAGAATTAGGGCTAGGATGTCAGCGGGAGCTCCTGGAGCTCTTCATGCTTCTGATTATTCATAGTGACCACTTATCATCCCTTGCTGAAATGCCTGTTTCCAGAGAATTCTAGTTCAAGGAAATCAGCTCATCCAACTCTCTTTAGCCCCGTTCTGTCACGCAGGAGAACTCTTAAACCCTGAAGACCCTGTGAGCAGCATCGGGTTCTCAGCAGTCAGCAAAGGGGTCCAAGGTGAGAAACCACATAATAGAGTCATAACCACCCGACTGTGCACCAACTTTGGGCCAGACACTGTTCAAAGCACTTTAAAACCGGACATGGTGATGCAGGCTTGTAATCCCAGTACTTGGGAGGCTGAGATAGGAGGATCACAGGTTGGAGGACAGCCTCAGCAACTTAGTGAGACCCTGTTTCCAAATAAAAATAAATAGGGCTGGGGGTGTAGCTCAGAGGTAGAATGCCCCTGGATTCCACTCCCAGTAAAACACACACACACACACACACACACACACACACACACGCATGCACGCGCACACACACACTCACTTTAATTCATGTCACCCTCAAAACCACCCAGCAAATACTATTATAATCTCCATTCATAGATAATGACTGGAAGCTAGAGGAGATGAGTAACTTTTCCAGGCGCACAGCTTGTAAATGGTACAGCGTGCATTTTTCTGTACTAAATGCCGTACAACCTAGAGGGGCTCTCTTGAGCCAAACACTTTGCTACTTGTTCCCTCTCTGAGTTATAAAAATAATGTGTAAGACTTACCCAAATCAAACAAACAAACCCCACCATAACTGTGCTTTGTGGGCTTGGGGATCCTAAGTTAACAGGAATTTTTGGTTTTCAAAAAATTAAGCTTTTCGTCTTCTATGGATGCTCTCATGCAGGTCTAAAACACGCAGCTTAGTTTTTTTTTAAAGCAGCAACTTAAAACAAATAGGTACAGATGTATATCCTTAAAAATCCTTAAAAATATTTATGTAAAGTATATAAAGGCAAATTAATTTTTCCCTCAATGGACAATTTAAAATAAAATCAGTAAAGTTCAAGTTCCCAAATTCATTTAAGAAATATGCACATTAAACCACTGCAAAATTATAGGTTTTACGAGGAAAGTCGTATGAACAAGGCCTTCTTGTACTTTTCAGAGATGAACTCGTGAAATGCGGATTTGCGCTTTCATCCTGCCTGACGGCGTGTATCTTAGTCATCATGCCTCAAATTCTCACAATTAAGGACACTACTTTGAATTAAAGCTTCAACACCCGAAGCATCTATACTCAACACGTCGCCTAAGGGAACAAGAAGCTTCTTATAATATATTAACATCCTGTGATAATTTAGTATAGCTTAATCAAAAGGTCATGAAAAGCTATGAAGATTCATCACTAATTAAAATGTGCTTTTCCTCAGCCTCATCCTTTTACACCTCTGCTAAATACTTTCCAAGATGTGGTTAGCTAATTGCATAAAGCATTTAGCAGAGGTATAGAAGAATGAGACTGTGGAAAAGTAAATTTTAATTAATGATAAATCTTCATTGCTTTTCACACCCTTTGATAAGACTGTTTCTTATTGATTTGTGAGAGCTCTTTATATATGTCAGTGAAAATTTGGTGGCTTTTCCCCTTAGCACTCCTTCTCCCTTATTCTGGTAACAGAATCACTCTGTATTCTGAGAAACGTGTTCAGAGTTGTTTGGATGGCACTGACTTACCCCTTCCCTGCCACAAGAGTAATGCACGGTCCATGCCTGGCCTATCAGAGTATCCTGCTCTAGAAACAATGATTATCCAGTGAAATCTGTGACCCAAACTGGACCCAAACCACTTCCCAACAGTTTTCCTGCTGTAGCTAGCAGTGAGACCACTCTCTTTCCTGGGACTGTCGACTGCTAGGATGGGAGGACTGGGCTGCAGGCAGCCAGCATGGCTTCCCTTTAAAGAGACATCAGAGCTGGGCATGGTAGCACACGCCTGTAATCCCAGTACTTGCAAGTCTCAGACAGAAGGATCTCAGGTTCGAGGACAGCCGCAACAAGTAGTGAGACTCATCAATCTAGTGAGATCTTGTTTCAAAATAAAAATAAAAAAATAGGGCTGGGGGTATATAGCTCGGAGGTAGAATGCCTCTGGGTTCAATCCCCAGTGCAAAAAGAAAGAAAAAGAAGAAAGAAAGAAAGAAAGAAAGAAAGGAAGGAAGGAAGGAAGGAAGGAAGGAAGGAAGGAAGGTCCACCCTGGACTTCCCAGCTATAGAAGGCAGCAAATCTCCCGTGTGCTTTAGCAAATTTGAGTTGGATTTCTTTAATTTTAGTTAACAGTAGCCTAACAAAATCATATATTGAAGATACTAATATTTTGCTATCACATATGCAGCAAGTATTTTCCACACTTGTTTGTCCTTTAATTTTGTTTAAGGAGATTTCTAGCCTACAGAAGTTGCTTTTTATTTTTAAGGAGTTAATCCTTTCTGCCTTTAGCATCTGGCTTTATGAACATTCATTGAAAATCCTCAAGATCTCTCTCTAGCCTAAGTAACCAAATAGTTATCTGTTTGTTTTTTCTAGTGCTTTTATGGTTTTGTTTTCACATTTAATCTTCTTTTTTTTTTCAGTACTGGGATGAAACCCAAGACTCTGTGCATGCTAGGCAAGCTCTGTACCAGTAAGCTATACCACCAGGCCTTTATTGATTTTTTTTTTTTTTTTGAGACAAGATCTCACTAAGTTGCCCAGGCTGGTCTCAAACTTGCAATCCTCCTGCCTCGGCATTCCAAGTCACTGAGATTACAGGCATGTGCCATTGTGTCTGGAAACACATTTAATCTTTAATCCAGTTTTACTTAAAGGTAGACATTTAGTTATCTCAGCATCCTAACAATCTAATCCTTCCCCAATTAGCTCAATGCTACCTCTAGTTTGTCCCAACTGATATTCATGCTTTGATTTTTCTCTTCGTTCTCTATCATTTGTTTTTCATTGTTGTGATAGTCAATCTAGGTTGTCAACTTGACCTGATCACGACACACCCAAGATTAAGTGATTTTGGGTGTGTAACAGCAGATTAAGCAGAAAGCCCTGCCCTGAATGTAGGCAGCAGGATTCTGATAGGTGCAGACTTAGATAAAAGAGAGAGAAGCCACGTAGAGCGCGTGCGACTCTTTCCGAGGAAAACGCATCTGCTCTCGCCTGAGATCGTCGGCCGCCGGCTTCGCCTTTCTCTGAAGAGCTTCTTGATCTTCTCAGCCTCCAGCTCTTGGAACTGAAACTTCACCATCTTTTCTCCGAAGAGCTTCCTGATCTTCACGTCTTGGACTGGGACTGAATTAGTGGTTGCTCCGATCCTAAG
>PVJS01000093.1:0-185186 GCA_004027185.1 Glis glis | reverse complement strand
AGAGAGAGAGACAGGGAAAGAGAGAGAGAGAGAGCTGAGGCTGGCCGTGAACCCGGATCCTCCGGTCTCCACCTCCCAAAGTACTAGGATTACAAGCGTGCACCACCACGCCCAGCTGAACTTTTTGTTCTAAAGAGAATTGTTCATTTAGTTAACTTGCCATCTGAATAAATTATTATCCCCCTAAAAAAAGGTTGAAAGGATGGACTACAGGAAAAATGAATTAAGAAAATTAAAGGGGCAACAGAGATGGCCCAATACCTATTTGGCTCCATCAGGGTAGTGTTTTGTTCATTGCTGTAACAACTAGCATAGAATTGCAAATGCCTGGCAGAGAGGAGGAGCAAAACTATTGGTTGAAAGAATAGGTAGATGTTAAAAATAAAGAAAAGAACAGAGAGATAATGATGGAACTGAAAGGAGAAAACATTGCCAAAAATGAAGAACATGTTAAATAGCCCAACAAATGCCCAGCACAATTTTCCTTAAAAATTATATATTTCTTTAAAAATTATAAAATTATATATTATTATATATTACATTATGTAATATATAATAATACAATATTTATAACTATATATATACATCAATGCTTATTATCATAAAATTTCAAAACTAGGGATAAAGAAAATATCCTAAAACCAATAGTAAAAACTGGCCATAATAAAGAAAGAAATAGAAATCAGAATGGCTTGAAATTCTCAAAGAAATATTAGAAGTTACAAGTAAAAAGAACAGGGTGTGAAATTTTAAAAGAAATTATTTCTTAGCCTAAAACTGTTAATCAAATGGCAGGGTATATTAGAGACATTCTAATATAGCATTTATAGAAAAACAGCATTTCTGTCTCATATATTTTTTTCTCCAAAAAACTACTGGAACCAAAACAAAGAGATAAGCCAAGACAGAGTCATGAACTCTATGAAACATAGGATACAATATAAGAGAATTCCCTGGATGGAAAAAAAAAAAACTCCTGGAAGGACACTAGAGAGAAATCCCTGGATGGCAAATGCTCACTTCACCAACTCTGAAGAGCAAGTGCTCCAGATGGAAGCCAGAGAATGGAAAGTTCCAGAAGGAATATCCCCAAGAGAAAAAAGAAAGTGCAATCAGTAGATTTGACAAGTTTGACCATGTGAAAAATTATAAAGCTATTGCAAAGTGTGAAACAATCAAGCATAGATTCAAAGAAAACTGAACAAATTAAAAAGAGAAAAAGAAATAACTCCCAGGAAAAACAAATTACACTTCAAAGGAAATTAACTATGGATTAATTGTGAAATATACTTACAAAGTCATAAAACTAAAAACACTGAAAATCCATTTAATGAAAATATAACCTAGAATACTGGGAGAATGTATAGAGGGGATAATTGAGATAAAATCCTCATTTTTAGTATGAGAGGAAGATATGGTATATGCTAGGAAAGATAAGAGATTTACAACCTTCTATACTAAGCCACCTAACATTATTTGACCTCTTAATCTGCATACATGGATTATTTTGCTCATAATATTTAAAGCTAATACATTTTCCAAATAACGCTATACCATAATTAACAGATAAGCAACAACATTCTTAAAATCATATTTAATCATTAAATATGGTATCAATTGTATTTAGAAATTAGCAATTCTGAGCAATGAGAATCATACTGTAGGCATCACAGTGCCTGATTTCAAATTATACTACAGAGTTATAGCAACAAAAATAGCATGGCACTGGCATAAAAACAGACACACAGACCAATGCAATAGAATAAAATATACAGAGACAAATCCTCACACTTATAACCAGTTGATTTTTGGCAAAGGTGTCAAAAACATAGGTGAAGAAAAGACAACCTTTTCAACAAATGGTGTTGGGAAAACTGGATATCCGTATGTAAAATAATGAAATTAGGCTTCCATTTCTCCCCTGCACAAAAGTCAACTCAAGATAGATCAAAGGCCTGGAAATTAGACTAGAAACTTTACAATTATGAGAAGAAAACATGAGACCAACTCTCTATCATGTAGGCATTGGTAGAGACTTCCTCAATAAGGCCCCCAAAGCTCAGAAAATAAAAATGAGAATCAATAAATGGGATGGTATCAAATTAAAAAGCTTCTGTGCAGCAAAGGAAACCATCAAGAGTCTGAAAAGAGGGCCTACAGAGTGGGAGAAGATCTTTGTCAGCTACTCCTCTGACAGAGGACTAATATCTGGAATACATAAAAAACTAAACAAACACCAAAAAAACCCCAAATAACCCAATGAAAAATGGGAAATTAAACTTAATAGACACGTCTCAAAAGAAGAAATGCAAATGACCAAGAAATATATGAAAAAAATGTTCAACACCATTATCAATCATGGAAATGCAACTCAAAACTACCGTGAGGTTCCATCTAACTCCAGTTAGAATGGAAATCATCAAGAATACAAACAATAATAAATGTTGTTGAGAATGTGGGCAAATAGAAATTCTTATACACAGTTGGTGGGATTGTAAGTTAGTACAACCACTATGAAGAGCAGTAATGGCGATTGCTCAAAAAGACTAGGAATAGAACCACCATATGACCCAGCTATACCACTCCTTTGTAACTTTCCAAAAGAATTAAAGTTAGAATACTATAGTAATTCAGGTATGTCTATGTTTATAGCAGCACAATTCACAATAGCCAAGTTATGGAACTAACCTAGGTGTCTATCAACAGATGAATAGATAAAGAAAATGTGTCATATACACACATGTGTATATGTTCTACTAGCCATAAAGATGAACAAAATTATGTCATTTGGAGGAAAATGGATGGAACTAAAGACTATTATGCTAAGTAAGACCAGTCAGTCTCAGAAAATCAAGGGTCGTATGTTTTCTTTCATATGTGGAAGTTAGAGAGAAAATAGGAAACAAAAGGGACTTCGGATAAAAGAGGGGAGAGACCAGTAGAAGAGTGAAAGGAGATTGGAGGAGCGAGGTGGTGAGGGGGAAAACGAGGCTTGAGGAAGGGAACACTTCAAATAATGTTTTGCCTATATATGAAGGTATCACTTCAATCTTACTAACATGAACTGGGAGGGAGAAGAGAAAAGGGGGTGGGATGTGGAGTGAAATATAACAAGTGCTGTGTGTGTGTATGAATGCATCACTTTGAATTTCACTGTGATGTATAATTTACAATGCACCAATAAAAGTTTTTGTAAAAGAATTTTCATTACATGTAGCCAGAAATTGCTGAGCACAACATTTTTTAAATGATCATTTGTTTCCACATATCGCCACCTGTAAAAGTATCAATGTGATGAGAAACACAAAAATTATATCAATGTCTGGGATGGTGCGTGGTCAATAATATTTGATCTAGAGAATTCTGCTTGTCTATTTGAATCTTTGTTTCACTACTTACTAGCAGTGTGACCTTAGGCAAAGTACTTTACCTCCCTTGCCTCACATAGCTCATGCAGAATGGGAACTGTTCTGATATCTACTTCATAAGGTTGTTATATGGACCCAGTTATTTCATGGAAAGTGCTGAAAACAGGGAATGACATAAAGTAAGCACTCAATAAATAGTAAATTGCTAGTTTTAATTATTGTAAAATAAAAAGAAAGCTCCTACAAACCAACACAATGTTTATTAACATTGTATGTACTTTATTTGGCTATTAGAAAGCCATTTGTTCTTTCCAACCTGCATAATGTTAGCTAGACTTTATATTTTTCACATTTTGTCTTCATGTCTTCCTTACTTCAACATTTATTGTTATTATTATTTTATTATTGGGACAACTCCTAAGTTTTTGTTAAAGGAGGAGAGAATCATAAAAGATGTATGTTTAGGTAAATAACTTTAGAATTTACTAAATAGTAAAGAGGAAAAGACTACAGAAACTAGTTGTTCTTTAGCCACAATGGGGAAAACAGAATAAAATTCATGTTGTACTTTCAAGCCAAATTTTTAAAATTAAAGACTGTAAATGAAATTATCTACTGAGATTGCAATTCGTCCTTCATTGTTGGATACAAGTACTTGGCTATGTCTTCAGCTTCCAATGCCTTTCTAAGCTGACAGGTTCTGTTATTGTCAGGTATCTTTTAAACACAAAGGGAGAACTTCAAACCCTTGCTCCCCTATAGTAGAGACAACGTACAGGAAATGACATAACTTTAAACCAGCCTCATGCTCTTAGACTTGGCTTGTTTTTCATTCCATGTGGCTAATCAGCACCTGCTTCAACAAATGCTGGTACCTTTTAACTCTATTCCTTCATGGAGCTGTCTTTTCAACTGAGGAGAACATAGAAGGGCATTTAGAATTTAGGGCACATGGAAGAAACTAGAAGAATCACCAAAATAATTCTGTTTCCTAGCAGGAAAAAAAAAATAAACCTGAGCCCTGTACCATAGAAAAATCCACTTTCAAATCAACTTCTAAGCATTCTGAAGATGGATTTTGATAAAGACTGCTTGAAATGACTTCTGACTAGGTCCAGATTTTCAATGCAATTGCATTTTAAGTGTAAGTGGAAATGCCTTTCTGCATCCGCGTTTCCTCTACACAAGGCATCCTCAGACAGTCCTCAGAGGCCCTACCCATTCACACCTGCCAGAATGTTCCAGCCTCTACCATACAGTACCCCAGCTAATTTTTTTTGTGTGTGTGGTACCGGGGATTGAACCCAGGGGCGTTCTACCTCCACGCTATGCCCCCGGCCCTATTTTTTTTTATACTTTATTTTGAGACCGGGTCTCACGAAGTTGCGGAGGGCCTCACTAAGTAGAGAGAGAGAGAGAGAGACAGGGAGAGAGAGAGAGAGAGAGAGAGAGAGGGAGAGAGAGAGCGTGTGTGCACGTGCGTGTGCACAAGCTGAGGCTGGCCGCAAACCCGGATCCTCCGGTCTCCGCCTCCCAAAGTACTGGGATTACAAGCGTGCGCCACCACGCCCGGCTTACCCCAGCAAATAAAATTCAGCTTCAAAGAAAGAAATATTAAAAGGTGTTCTTCTAAAACACAAACAAAACCAGGAAAACCTAACATTTATATTACCCTTTTATTTTCCAGGAGTGCTTCCAGGACTTCTGCATACAACAGAAAAGTGTAGACTGAGTCAAGATACATCTTTCAAACACCAAAAACAGATGCAATATTTCTGAGTCTAGGTTTCTTTTCTATAAAATAATGGTAATGCCTACTTAGAAGCCTTATTGCACATCCTTGACAAAATCAAATGAGCTAAAGGATGGCAAAGGACTTAAAAACTATTATTGTTTTCTAATTGATAAAATTTACTTGTTTTTTTGCGGTACTGGGGATTGAACCCAGGGGCATTTTACCTCCAAGCTACACCCCTGGCCCTATTTTTTTATACTTTATTTTGAAACCCGGTCTCACGAAGTTGCGGAGGGCCTCACTAAGTAGCTGAGGCTGGCCGCGAACCCGGATCCTCCGGTCTCCACCTCCCAAGTACTTTTACTTTTTTAAACAAATACTTGAGGATGCCTAGAACTATTAGAGGTCTGAGGAACATAGCCATAAGCAACATAAAGTCCTTGTCTCCATTGAGCTTTCAATTAAAACATGTATATGCATACATTCATATATTTACATATCTATCTATCCATCAAAATAGAGATTTTAAGGAATCGGCTCATATGTTCATGTGATTGTGCAGGTTTAATGAGTTCATAATTTGATGAGGTAGGCCAGCTGACTGGAGACCCAGAGAAGAGTTGCGGGGAAAACTCCAAGGGCAGTCAGCTGGCAGAATTCCTTTCAGCTCAGGGAGGTCAGTTTTTGTTCTATTCAGAGCTTCACCTGATTGGAGAAGCCAACTCACATTACGGAGAGTAATCCACTTTACTCAAAATTCACTGATTTAAATGTCACTCTCATCCAGAAACACATTCACAGAAACAAGAATAGCATTTGGCCAAGTACCTGGGGACCATGGCTCAGTCAAGTGACAGTTACCTGGAACTAAACATACACACACACACACACACACACACACTCTCTCTCTCTAAATAAATAAATAAATATATATATATATATATATGTAAGATTAGGAAATCTGAATAAAATCAGTGCATCAAATCGATGTCAAATTCCTGGTAGTGTAATTTTGCAAGATGTTATCAGAAAACTAATTAAAGGGTACATGTAACCTTTCCATATAATATCTTTCAGCTGTCTAGGAATATACAATTGTGACAAAACAAAATATTTTATTAAAACAAAAAAATTTTATCGTCACATAGTAGCATTGTTCATAACAATCCCAGACTGGGAATAACCCAAATGTACATCAACAGGTGACTAGACAACTATGGCATCCTACTCAAAATTAAAAATGACAGATTGTTTTTGCATGCAACACCATAATTAATTTTCCAGATATTATTTCGAATGAAAGAAGCCAGGTTTTAAATTTATATTAAGTTCTAGATAAAAAAACTAATCTATGGTGACAAAAATTTGAGTAGAGGATACCTGAGCAAAAGGGAGGAATGGGGGTGGCTGCAAAGTGACCTGAGGAGCATCCCAGGATGAGGGGGAATACTCCACGTCTTGATTAGGATGGTGGTTATGGTACATGCACTTATCAAAACTCATCAAAGTATTCCTTTAAAATCTGTGCTTTTGTTATATGTAAAGTTTACCTCAATGCATCACACATTTCCTTTAAAAAGTGTCGGTCTGGTTGTAGGACAGAAAGGAGGCTAGCATATAGAGAATAGAAGCAAAGTGTTTGGGGAGATCCTGGTGCAGGGTCCCTGATCCCAGTCAGATGTCCTTAAAGGGCAGGGCATACCAATCAAGGAAGTTAAGGATGGATGTTGACTAAAAGGACAAGAAATTGGGCAACAATAAAATCTCTTTTCTCTGTTACAACATCTCTTTATACCACAGGGCTTGCAGGAAATGAGAACCCTAAAGCCTACTCCTCAATGAGATACTGTCAATGATAATTTATACTTTCCATGGGCTAAAATTTGCATTATCCCATCAAGAGTTTGATAAGTATCACCTTTAAGGTTTAAGTAAATAAAAGAAACTCATGAGTTAAGGAGCACACCTAACTTACCATGCCCTCTACTGACTGTGCACTTCTCATTACTGTGCATTTCCATTGAATCAACAAATGGTCCAGGAGATTAAATGACCTGGGAAATATTGATTAGTGCCCTGAATATCCATACTTGGCAGGAGAGACAAGTATGCAAAGAGACTGAAGCACATTCCAGAGAAAAGTGAACTTAGAAGATGAAGCTATTGGCCTTCTCATTAATGGCTTTCAACCACCCTAAGCTGACTGTGTTTTTAAAGCAATGGGACACATTTAGGACATACACTACCCAGCCCGAAAGGGAAATCCGGTAAGGATGCAAACAGCCCTCTACCACTTATACCTTCTGGAGTGGTATTGAATTCTGATGCTGGTGCACTAGGAATCTCCAACTGGCCTGCAGAAAGTCAGTGCTAGGAAATTTCACTGTCATCTAAATTATAAGAAAAGGAAAGAAAGACAAAAGGAAGAAAGAGAGGGATGGAGGGAGGGAAGGAAGGAGGGAGGGAGGATGGATGGACAAATGAACAAGTAGACATGAGGTTGGCCTCAAACCTGCAATCCTCCTGTCTCAACCTCTCAAGTACTGGGATCATGGGTGTATGCCACTATGCCCAGCTTTGACACTTGTATTTTCTCTGTGTGTGTGTGTGTGTGTGTGTGTGTGTGTGGTACTGGGGATTGAACCCAGTGTGGCTCTACCACTGAGCTACACTCTCAGCTCTTTTATTTTTATTTATTTTTTTATTTTTGAAACAGCATCTTTCTAAGTCACCACATGCTGGCCTCAAACCTGGGGTCCTCCTTTCTCAGCCTCCCAAGTACTGGGATTACAGGAATGTACCACTGCATCCAGCTAGACACTTATATTCTAAAGCTACTGATTTTTTAGTGTCCTCCCATGCAAATTCAAGAGCAAATCTACCAAGTATTAATTTCTAGTCTGGAACCCAGGAAAGAATTAAGCTATTGAAACCAGAAATCCGTGTCAGTTGCTAGTTGGCTGCTTCCCAGTTTTCTTGCTAGTAAAACAAGGATAAAAATACTTCCTTCCCTTTTGTCTGACAAGGCTGTTGATAAGATCAAATAAATGAAAGAATTACCTAAAACGCAAACCATATTACATACATTATATAAATGCTATTTGATGTATATTTGAGAACAGACTTGATGGAAGAGATGAATTTAATTATGGATGTTTGATAACTTTTGTTTTGACAACATGACCCACTGAAAATAAATAAAACTACTTTATGGAGCTAAAATCTGAAATATTCAAAATTCCACTGGGATGGAAAATTGACTTTTAAATTTGGTTTTATGCAAGAGGATAATGATGTGTAACTAGAGTTATCCCAACACAAAGGAAAGTCTTACACAATTAAATATCTCTAAGCTAGTACATGAAGTCTCCTTTTTAGAAACTACTTGATACTGAAGATCGAAACACATGATAGACAAAAACAAATATATGCTGTTTACTAAATGTTCTCTATCCTTCCATTTTACTTTAATAATAAACATAAAATCTACCTATAATGACATATTAAAGCAGACCAGAAAACCATTTAATATCTGTAAAAGGGCGCTTACCTTAACAATACCTGTGTTTGGGCTGAAATGTAAATAAAACAGAAAGAAAACTTCTTCAATATTCCCATAACATTTCAAACAGAAAGTTTCAATAATATTAATAAAAATATAACTTAGTATTATAATAAATATTTATACTATTTTCTATCACACATGAATCTAAAAAGGAGGCTATTGATAAAAGAAACCATCTGCCAGAGTCTTCATGATTTCACCCGAAGAGGCAATTTGTTTTTACTTTCTACCACTCCACCTTCTTATCCAACTCATAGGTCCCAGGTCTGAGTCCTAATGAGTTGCTTTCCTTTGTTTCATTTTTCCAAATATTTCTAGGAAGGTAAAAATGAGTATATTTTTGTTATATTTATTGCTTGAAAATATTTTCTCTATTATTTTTCCCAAGTGCTCTGTGTCATGTCACTAATAAATACATTTCTACCAAGAAGAATGTGTTTCCTGAACCAACTCTCACCCCTTGTGACAAAAGCATAATTATTGAATAACCCATTTTTATTCCCTTTTTTCACATAAAAATATTTTCCTGGGATAAGATATTAAAGAAATTTGAGATTTGGGAATCAAATTCCAAGTAGATTTATGGAAGAGTTAGGTCTTCATTCTCTAGATAAATTACAAGCTTTGAAACCAATTTATAAAATGTTGTTCAACCTTACTTCCCAATTGTTGAGATAGCTAGTCACTTTGTAATAAGTCAGAATCTTAACTATACATCCAATATTTAAAACATTAGATATACCTACCATTTTCATTTTTTCCCTCTGTGGAGAAATTTTCCTATCATTCATACCAGGCAAAATATCATTCATACCTATACAAAATTGAGTGTGCAGAAAGAATATGACCAGGGGACAAAATAAGCTCTTTACATTAACCTAAGCTGTGATTAAAAACATAATATAGTAAAATAAACAGGTGTTTGGGTTAATTTTCCAATTTGTGCTAATAATCATGTAACCATATTCATAATATAGCAATTAAGAATTTGACATATGTTCTCCTTTATAATACTAATAATATATAATCTCGCCTATTTCCACTTCCCTCCCTGATTACCAGGAAACTGAGAGTGAAATAAATTAGCTGCTCACTACATAACTAAATTAGCTTTTTTTTGAAAAAGATAAATTGTTTTCTTTACCAAATTAGAGTATGACCTAGTAAAATTCATTTGTTTTATTGTACATGTATTACATATTGCAACATTTCTCAAATTATCTTTAGGGAGAGGTAGGATACAATAAAAGCAGACACATGCTTAAGATCAAGTGAATAAATTTTGATTTTAGCAGAAGTTCACAAATGCTTTTATGTCTTACACAAGCATTTAAAACCACATTTCATCAAATAAAATACATTTTATTTTAGCTTACATATTTGCACTTTTCAGGCCTCCTGAGGGCTTTTATTAAAGAATATCAGAGGATCTAAGAGCACAATAACTATTTGTGCCAATACAAAAGCCAAGATTTATAAAGGCCTATTATGATTCCAGTGACATTTCCTTCCTGTTTCCCCCTCAGCAGGAACATCTTGAGGGAATGGGTTGCTATTTGCTGATGAGACCTGCCAGTGAAGGTAGGCTATGCTGGAGGCCAAGTGAGAAATCACAAAATACTTTACTATCATATTTGAAGCCCCTAACAGTTCACCTGTCCTATAAATGGGTATACCTTGAGTGGCTATTGCTTTTCCTCAAAACTATATAAACTTGTACCCTAATAAAAGTAAGCAACAGAACTATGCTCCAATAAACTGGATATACTTTTATTTATTTTGTGTGTATGTGTATTTATTGTACTAGGGATTGAACCCATGGGTATTCTATCTCCGAGCTACACCCCAGTCCATTTTATTTTTTATTTTGAAACAGGGTCTCACTAGGTTGTTGAGAGTCTCACTATGTTGCTGAGGCTGTCCTTGAATCTGCAATCCTCCCGTCTCAGCCTCCCAAGTACTGGGATTACAGGCATATTTTTTAAAAAATCATTTGAAGCATGACTGAAGTTTAATGAGGATCTAGAGAGATATAAAAGCAAATGGGTAATCATACTCACTAATCGACAAACTAGAGGCAAACATCTCATGCACTTTACATCTTCTTAAGGTTATTCCTACTCTGTGAATCTAACTCAATGGCCTTATTTTCAGCTGAAGATAAGCACTACTTTGTGAGCACATATGGCTACTTCTTGTTAATTTATTTTACATTTGCATGGTACTTTTCTATTTACACAGGATTTTTATCTATTGTCTACTCAAGCCTCATCATTCTGGGAGAACAGACTATATTCACAAAAAAAGAATAGGATGAAGTTAACAAATACATCAAATATACAGTGTTAAACCAGACTCACTAAGAATATAGTATTTAAAGATTTTGAAGGTTTTGTCAACCCAAGATAATACCCTTCATTTTCAAGCTCACTGATAAATTTTTACTAGGTAATATTTGTATGTAGTGCTGCTTTCTAGAATAAACTATAAACCATTCACATGGACACACATACGAAAATCATTTAAAAACAACATGATTAATCTATATAATAATAAATAACACTAGTCTTTTATCAGTCAAATAGAGGAAAATGGAGCTCTCTCTGGAAGTAGAGGAAATGGAGCTCTCTAGGCAGCGTGATCATAGAGCACATATCTGCTTCTGAGCTGTAGTTTTCCAGAAGGAAAGAGGGAATCTAAGGATGCACATAAAATCAGAGAAGAAAATGACAGAGCAGAAGGTTTCAGGAGCAGACAGTATACTGAGGACCAATCTGACAGCCAGACACTATAAAAGGTAAAGTTTAGATCCAAATGCCCAGTCGATACAGCCCTGGGGCAGTTCAGGATCTGTGAAACAAACATGGGGGAGAGGGGACATAAAATGACTAAGCTGAGAGCTAAGCAATAATTCCTAGATCCAGATTTCAACAGTACCAGTGTACCTCTTGGTGTGAAGAATAAATATTTTATATGTGTAGAGGAAAGATAAGCATGAACTCCCAATGGAGGATTAAAGATCTTTCTCTAATACATTACCAGTATTTAAATGTTCTCTGAGACTTATTTTATTGAGCACACTTTCTTGGGAAAATGATAAAGCTAGCCATGATATTGTTTTCTGAAAATGTTATATTATTTCCTTTATTTGTAGTCTCTTGCCTTTCTGAAATCTCTACACTGGGCCAAATAGGAGACCACGGAGCTTAGTGTCCTGGCCATTCCTGGATATTTTCATCATTACTAGGAGTAAATGTTGTGCCCTCTGCCAAATTTTAAGTGCTTGAACAGAAAAATATCTTGGAAACCTGACTATATTGGGACCCAATTCTATGCTGAATAATTCATTTACTACCAGATGAATACAAAACAAATTCATATATATATTCTCTATGTTGGAAAATAAAAGAGACTAGGACATTTGGATTACATTTTTATAATATATTATGCCTCTTTTACTTAGCCTTAAGAGTTTTTCTTCTTAGATTATATTTCAATAACTGTAGAATTATTAATAATAGCCATTATCATTTTATGATTGATATTGTGCTAAGCATGCAGGTATTAAAGTAAATTTTTCCAAAAAAAAATCCTTTAAGGCATATAGCCCCTATTTACAGAAAAGGAAACTGAGACTTAGGTATCTTAAGCAATTTCCCCAAGAAGATGCAGAGCTGGTAAGTGGTAGAAATGAAGTTAGAGGCCGGGCGTGGTGGCGCAAGCTTGTAATCCCAGTACTTTGGGAGGTGGAGACCGGAGGATCAGGGGTTCGCGGCCAACCTCAGCGCGCATGCGCGCGCGCACAATCGATCGATTGATCGATCGATCTATCTCTCTCTCCTCTCTCTCCCTCTTTCTCTCTACCTAGTGAGGCCCTCCGCAACTTCGTGAGACCTGGTTTCAAAATAAAGCATAAAAAAATAGGGCCGGGGGTGTAGCGCGGAGGTAGAACGCCCCTGCGTTCAATCCCTGGTACGAAAAAAAAAAAATGAAGTTAGAACATAGATCTGACTCCTACACTCGGCTCCTGGACACAGTGCTGACAGCTGGGAATACAATAATGAAGTCATGGTGCAGTCTGCAAGAAATCCACAGGCAGTGAAGGGAGAGAAGAAAGAATAGATACAACTCATGATAGCATGGTGCAGCTCTGTAAGACCCAGACTTAGTCACTGAGAGCCTGGGTATGAACAGTGAGGTCAGAGATGGAGGAGCGGTTTGACCCATAGGGATGGGTGTGTGTGTGAAGAGCTGGTGTGGGGAGTATCCAGCCAGGAGAAAAACGTCTTACCAGTGATTGAGTCCATTCTAGACCTCACTGGAATGAATCGATGAATGGAATCACCAATCAGAGAGATTCTAGTTTTAATGGTCACTTTTCAAAATAAACCCAACACCCCCATATTCTTAAGCAATATTCAGGTTTTTTTTGTTTGTTTTTGTTTTTTGCAGTACCGGGGATTGAACCCAAGGGCGTTCTACCTCCGCGCTACACCCCCGGCCCTATTTTTTTTATACTTTATTTTGAAACCGGGTCTCACGAAGTTGCAATATTCAAATTTTATTAGGCCTGCTTTTAAATCTATTCATTGAGTAATTTTCTAAAAAAAAAAGAGTATCAAACCAAGAGAGCTTCACTAAAGGTACTTAGGTTTATGTTAAGTTACTGATTACTGGTTTTTGGTTTTGATATCCAAGCTAATTGGGCATGGGGGCATTGTATATTTCAAAATAGATCCCCCAAGCTCATTAGTAAGAATATTGTATAATCGAATCCAAAGCTTTGTTTCAAATATATTACTTTCCTTCCTTCCCCCCTGTCTTTGAGAAAATTAAACTGAACAAGATCAAGTCATTTTTCACAAAGTCCATTTGCTAAAATTTAATACTTTCTAATATTAAGATTATATGTACCAAAACAAGTTAATTTAGCAATTTGGAAGTATCTAACAAAACATAAAAGGCGTATAACGCCTAAGAGAGCAATTGGACTACTTAGTGTTTAACCTATAGAAATTCCCACATAAGTGGGCAGAGTGATGCATATACAAGGATGTTCAGTGCAGTATTATTGCAAGAGCAAAAGCTGGAAGCAAAATAAATCATCCTCAGATGGACAATAGTTAAATAGGGATCCTGTGTGGCACTTAAAAACAAGTAGGTCAATCATTACATACAAACCCAGTAGGATCACCAAGATGTGTTAAGAAAAAAAATCCAATTGCTGAAAATGTATGGTAAGATAGCAATTATATAGAAATATTATGCACATTCACACCCAGTCATTCATATATATATTCATATATATGTATATACATGTACATACACATACATGCATATGAGCCTCTATTTAAGATAAAAGTTTTTAAATTTAAATTTAAAACAGCATAATATACCTTCAACTTATCAAAAATTAACCTGTTGTCTTCCATATCCAAGCAATAATTAAAGTTTACTAGCCTGTACTTTTTAGAGGTTTTTTTCCCCCTTTAAAAAAGAAAGATGAAACATTTGCATTTTAATGCAAAATCAATGCTATGGGACTTCAAGCATGCCTGAGAACTTAGTGGAAGCAGAACACACTTTCCTTTCTGTAGCACAAAATGGGTGTCTAAGACATTTTAAAAGCAAAGAAATGAATCAAGCAATGAGTAAATGACAGTCTCTAAATATATTCTTGTATTCTAGCACTGGCCAAGACTTAAAATTTGGCAATTTTCTGGGAGATATTAGAGAATATTCATGAAAAATTAAAATCTCTTTTACTTTGGGCAACATTACTGTCTTGATTTCTAGCCCTGGACATTGAGTCATTAAATTTTTTATGAAGTTTTTTTTAACACAAGTTGTGTTAACATAAGTTAATTAATTAACCTAAGGTGGCATTTTAGGGATAGCTTCCTAAACCCTCATTAGTAGTTAAATATGAATAAATTTTTAAAAATTCAACCACTGTTTCAGTTTAATTATTTTGATTGTTAAAGTTTTTATTTTAGTGTTTGGCTAAGAGTCAAAACTCTACTTCAATTTGGTATCTACCACCCAAATTTTAATGAAATTCAAAAGATCTGCATTTTTCAACAAAAGTCAATGAATTAACAGAGAAGTATAGATTTAATAATATCCCCACAATGTATTTGCAAGCCATACATCTTGATAAGGTGTATCTAGACTATATCTGAAACTCAACTCAATAGCAAGAAAACAAATAACCTGATTGAAAAATAGGCAAAGGTCTCAAATGGACATTTTTCAAAAGAAGGCATACAAATGGCCAACAGGTATATGATAAAATGTTCAACATCCCTAATCATCAGAAAATTGAAAATTAGACCAACCATGAGATAGTACCTCACAGAATAGCTATAATCAAAAAGACAAGAGTTAAGATAAGCCTGCTGCAAGGCACATGCCTGTAATCTCAGTACTCAGGAGACTGAGACAGGGGGATTGTAAGGTGGAAGACAACCTTAGCAATTTAGCAACTTAAGGAGACCCAGTTTCAAAATAAAAAATAAAAAGACCTGGGAGTATAGCTCAGAGATAGAATGCTCCTGGGTTCAACCGTGAGCACCAAAAAAGAAAGGAAGAAAATAAGCATGAGCAAAATGTGGAGAAGGATTCCTTAATGCTGTTGGTTGGAATGTAAATTAATATAGTCATTATGGAAAATAGCATGTAGGTTACTTAAAAAATAGTACCACCTTGTCATCCAGCCATCCTTCTAATGATTGTATATTAAAAGTAAATTAAATCAGATGTCAAAGAGATATCTGCACTTCCATACTCACTGCAGCATTGTTTAAAATAGCCAAGATATGAAATCAACCTAAGTGTTCATCAGCAGATGAATGGATAAAGAAAATATGGCATTTAAACACACAAGAATACTATTCAGCCTTAAAAGAAGAAGAAAAGCCTGTTATGTGAGACTGGAGGACATTATATCAAATGAAATAAGCCAGACACAGAAAACATATACTATATGATCTCACTTCAAAATCTTAAAAAGTTAAACTCAGAAATGTAGAACAGTAGTTACCAGGAACTAAGGGGAGGGGTGAGGGTAAATTAGGGAGATGTTGGTCAAATAATATAAAATTTAGTTAGGAAGAATAAGTTCAAAATATCTATTGTACAAAATGGAAACTATAGTTAATATCAATGTATTATTGTATTTTGAAAATCATGAAAACAGCAGATTTTAAGTGTTTTCACCACACACACACACACACACACACACACACACACACAAAGAGTATGTGAAGTACCACATGTGTTAAATTAGTTCAATTGAGCCATTCCACAATATATACATATTTCAAAACATCATATTGCACATGATAAATATACATGATTTTTATTTATCAATTAGAAACCCCCCAAAATTTTATCTTTGGAATGTTTGTCACCACAGCACAATTTTCCAACTTTTAAATCTTATCACACAGACTTCCTAAAATGTAGGCATGTATCAGAATTAAGAGTTTATTGAAAACGCAGAGACCCAGAACTCTATCCCAAGTCTACTGAACTGGAATGTCAACCTGCACTGGCACCAAGGAAACCTCATTTTAACACATTTCTCTAGTGAATCATCTACATGCTAAACTGTAGGACCACCAAGACAGAATGTTGCACTCTTTGCTGAACTTGTGTATTTTTGCTACATAATGTGGTCCAAGGACAAGCATCATCAGCATGTCATAGGAGCTTGTTAGAAATGCAAGCCTCAGCTATCACCCAAATCCTAATGAATCACGGTCTGTATTTAGACAAGATCCTTTGTTGGTTCATACACACATTAAAGTTTGAGAAGTACTTCCATATGCTTCTCTTTTGTTATCATTTAAATTAAATTTTTAAATTATAAAGATAATACATGGACATGTTTTTAAAGGCATAAAATGAAAAGTTTTCCAACCCACCATCTACCCCAGTTTCAGTCTCTACAAGGTATAAACAGGAAGATTCCTCCTCCTCCTCCTCCTCCTGCTCCTCCTTCTTCTTCTTCTTCTTCTTCTTCTTCTTCTTCTTCTTCTTCTATCCTTAATTTTTCTGATAGTTGAAGATACTGATACCCTGTGTTCTTACATCTGCTATTGGGATAAGAAATAGGATTCATATTTATAACATTTCTTTGTAAGCAAAGAAAGTCTAAAAGTCTGAAAGTTTTTCAGACTTTCACTTATTTTTGAAGTGATAAAATTTCCCTTAGGAAGTATGCAAATTATTTCTCCTATGTTTGCTTTTGTTTCATTTATCATGCTTGGCACTTACTAGATTCTTTAAAGATCAAGAATTAAGCCTGCAAATTTTTTCTTCTATTTCTTTGGTTCTTTCCTCAGCTCTACTGCCCCTATTCTCTGCTTTGATTCTGACCAGATAGCTTCTGTTCTGACCAATCTCGGCCTATGCCATATCAATGGTTAAATATTGTGAATGTCACCTTCAACCAATTGGTTGAAGGACCCAATTTATGCTTTGGGTCCTTAAATGCTTCTACTCTCATATTTTCCAGCCCTGTGGTATGTTTCCATGGTGGGTTGAATTGTGCCCCTAAAGGATATATCTATGCGGAACTTCAGAATGTGACTATTTGGAATAAGGGTCTTTAAAGATATAATTAAGGTAAGAATCTTGAAATAGGATCATCTTGGATTAGGATGGGCCCTATATTCAATAGCAAATCTCTATGGGACCTCCAGACACAGGGGAAGGCCCTCTGAAGAAGAAGGCGGAGATGGGAGTGATGCATCTACAAGTCAAGGAATGCCAAAGATTGCCAGCAGCCGCCAGGAGATAAGAGAGACAGATGAGACAGAGCATCTTTCAGAGCTCCCAGAAGGAACAAACCCTGCTGACAACTGGAATCATTCTTCTGGCTTCCAGAAAGAAAAGAATAAAATCATGTTGTTTTGACCCTCCAGGTTTATAGTAATTTATTGTGGCAACCCTAGGAAATTTGTTTCCTTGGCTTTATCCTTCAGATTCTTACTTTATTTTCAAGCATAACCATCTTATAATTCAGCCAATTCAAAAAATTTTTCAGCAGCTACATATTTAACTTTCCAAATTATTTTCTTGATTTGTCATATCAAGTTTGTTTGATTGCATGGATCAGAACTTTAGAATCTCTCAAAAGATATTAATTAAAATTTTTAATTTTTATTTTGTTCCCTAAATTATATTTTGGATCTAGAACAATTTCTATCAGTTCATCTTTCAGGTTTCTTTTTTTTCTCAAGTATATGGTAATATTTTGTCAGTTTATGTGTATGAGTCACAGATTATATTGGTTAGTATAAATAGCAGACTTACATTTCTTCTAAAGTTATATAAGTCTGTTTTCCCAGCTTGCCTTTCTTTTGTGCACATGTATGCATGTCCACATTTGTGTGTAAATGATGAGGCAAAAGGAAGCTGACGCATGTATTCAGGCTGCCGTCCTGAACTTCATATTATATTATACTATATTATATATTATATACATTATATTATTTCATCTAAAAATTACAAGCTCCTTTGGGATATATATTTTTCATTTATATCTCCCATTTAAATTAGCATAAGTGCACATTTAAAAAAATCAATCCAATAAATGAATTGGTGCGTTAATAAGTAAATGAGTAAGTGAAAGGCAGCCACCAAAACAAAGTTAAAAGCTAAGCTTCCCAAGTAAAAGAAAAACCCAACAGTTTCACTATTTGAAAAGAAAAGTGACAGAAGTGAATTGTCACTTAATATACCTGTAAGTAAAAGTCATTCATCTTTAGCTCTCAATTAACATGACACCCTAACGCAAGATTCACTTCACTGGATCAGATAACTCACACTCTCTTCTCTATTGACAGGATATTCAACATTTTATCATTTTAGATCTGGTATGTGCAGGACACATTTTTCTTGGACTTTTTTAAGTGCACCAATTACTAACTGCAGAGATATGGATCAATTTGTACTTTGTACATGTGTTCTTGCTTATGTAAATTCACCAAATTTTGTGCTTGACAATCAACACCAGGGATAGGTTAAAAGGAAGGATCTGTGGAGGTTCTGTGATCTTAGTGTCTTGAATTCATAACTGGACATTTTCCAAATTGAAAAAGGCCCTGTAAAGTCATTTTCCTCCATTCCTGTAGGATTTATGACCCTACAGGGCAGTAATGGGAAGGAGGAGAGGATCAGCTTTGTTGAGTGGAGACATTTGGGCTGGTCTTAAGGGATGAAAGAGAATTGACCATGTAGAAGAGAGAAGAAAGGGCATTCCAAGAAGAGAAATCAAAGAAACACTCAAGAAATTAGGATTAAAAGGGAACATCCTTGCCATGATAAAGAGCATCTTGAAAAACTCATAGTTAGCATTATACTTAAGGCTGAACACTTTCCCCCTAAGGTCAGGAATAAGTAAGAGGTCTACTCTTTTTACTTCTATTCAACATGGCAGTGGAGATTCTTGCCAGGACAATCAATACACAAGATGCAATAAAATGTATCCAGACAAGAAGAAAGAAGAAAGAAAAAAAAGAAAAAAAGAAAAGAAAAGAAAAGAAAAGAAAAGAAAAGAAAAGAAAAGAAAGGAAGGAAGGAAGGGGGAGGAGGAGGAAGAGGAGGGAAGGGAAGGAAGGAAGGAAATTATCTCTATTTGCAAATGACAGGATCTTGAATATAGAGAATCCTAAAGAATCCATTACAAAACTATTAGAACTAATAAACAAGTTCAGCACATGGTTGCAAAGTACAAGACTAGTACATAAAAAAATTAGTTGTACCTCTATAGTGTAGCAATGAAAAAAAACTGAAAGAAAATACATAACACAATTCCATATCCAATATCCTTAAATAAAATATTTAGGAATAAATTTAACAAAATAACTGCAAAATTTATAATATGAAAACTACAAAACATTGTTGAAAGAAATTATGAAGAACTAAATAAATGGAAAGGTATCCCATGTTTATGTGTCAGAAGATTTAATATCATTAAGCAGCAACACTCCCCAATGTATTCTATAGATTCAACACCATCTTTATCAGAATTTCTGTTAGCTTCTTTGTGAAAATTGATAAGCTGATCACAAAATTCATATAGAAATTCAAAAGAACCAGAAGAGTATCAAAACAATTGTGATAAAGAAAAATGTATAAACTCATTCCCAACAATCTATGAGGTAGGTATTATATTATTTTCATGTAGTAGATTAAGAAACTTAGGCTTTGAGAATTTAAATAACACGAGCAAGAAGATACAGGTAGAGGAGGTGGAATTTCAACCAGTCCTGGACCCACCCATTAATGGTTCCTGGTGTACAGAGTAAAGAACCACAGAGTGGGACATGGAAGAGGAGTAACACCTGTTCATTTCAAACCCTTCCGGAGAAAGAAAAAAGGTTCTGAGAAATACTTTTCATCCTCAATTTTTATGCTGTCTGAATGGACTATTCTTGCTTATTCAGTAATTACTTTCTTAAAAGCCACCAATGCATTCCTCTGTTGATGGACATCTAGGTTGGTTCCATAATTTGGCCACTGTGAATTGTGCTGCTATGAACATGGGTATGCATATATTACTGTAGTTTTCTGGTTTCAATCCCTTTGGTATGATACCCAGTAATGGGATAGCTGGATCATATGGTGGATCTATTCCCAGTTTTCTGAGGAATCTCTACACTGATCTCCATAGTGGTTGAACTAGTTTCCAATCCCACCAACAGTGTAGAAGAGTCCCAATTTCCCCACATCCTCACCAACATTTGTTGTTGTTTGACTTCTTAATGCTTGCCATTCTAATTGGGGTCAGATGAAATCTTAGAGTAGTTTTGATTTGCATCTCCCTGATTGCTAATGATGGTGAACATTTTTTCATGTATCTATTGGCCATTTGTATCTCTTCTTTCGTGAAGTGTCTATTCATTTCAGTTGCCCACTTCTTGATCGGTGTGTTTGTTTTCTTAGTGTAAAGTCTTTTAAGTTCTTTGTATATCCTAGAAATTAGACCTCTGTCAGAGGGATAGCTTGCAAAGATTTTCTCCCATTCCATAGGCTTTCTCTTTAAGCTCTTGATGGTTTCCTTTGATGAGCAGAAGCTTTGTAGTTTAATGCTATCCCACTTATTAATTCTTGTTTTAATTTCCTGTGCTTTGGAGGTCTTGTTGAGGAAGTTTCTACCTGTGCCTATATGATGGAGTGTTGGACCTATGGCTTCTAATAATTTCACAGTCTCTGGTCTAACTTCCAAGTCTTTGATCCATCTTGAGTTGACTCAATTACAAAATTATGGGAAATACACACAATGGAATTCTACACAACAATAAAGAAGACAAAATAACAGCATTTGCAAGAAAATGGAAAGATCTGGAGAACATTATGTTAAGTGAGATTAATCAATCACAAAAAAAGAAGGGACATATGTTTTCATTAATATGCGCAACCTAGGGAGTAGTGGGGATACAAAAGGGACTCCAATGACAACAGAGAACCCTCAGTGGTGCAAGGGAAGGGGTACAAGGGAAGGGGAAAGGCAAGAAAGAAGCGAATCTATGGAATTACTATCATAATCATAAACAATGTGTATGGTATATGAGATTATACCAACATCATTCTCAGTGCTACAGGTAGGGGGGAGGGACACCAAGAGCTGTGTGCATGTATGTTAACACCAAACTGATACTCATTGTGATGTGAGACTACAATGCACCAATAAAAAAATATTTAAAAAAATAATAATTATTCCATATCAAGGGAAAAAAGCCACCAATAATCCATTAATCAGAAAAGTCAAGGAATTTTCAATTTTCTATTAACTTTTCCAATCTATAGAACCCAACAGTTTGCCATGTCTTCCTTCTCTACTTGTTTCCCCTCATAACTCTTCTGTTTTCTCTGTTGGCTCCTCTTTGCATTTCTTCTCCTGTGACTGCACCATATATGAAAAGCTTTCCTTCAATTTTAGAAGACACTTAACATATCTAGTCCTTTATCACTATTACTCTGACCACAACTACTGAACTTGATTTCTCCAGAAGAGCATCCCACTAATCCTCATATGTGGCATGATCAAAATGGAATTTTCTATCTTCCCCACTTGTCTCCCAGTATTCGCAACATTAGCTTATAGCATCACATTCTTCCTATTGTGAGGTCAAAATGTTGAGGGAAGAAAGTTTTGACTTCTTTCTTTTCCCCTTCCCTGGCCAATCAGCCATCAGACCATAGTTAACATTACTCAAAAATACATGACCTTCTCCATTTAGTCCATTGTCAAAACTATATCTCCTACCTCCTTCTCTCTCTGTTTCTTTCTCATCTCTATCTTCCTACTGCTATCAGAGTTACTGTCTTTAGAAATTATTCCTCCATTCAAAAGCTTTAGCCGGGCATGGTGGCACATGTCTGTAATCCCAGTATGTGGAAGGCGGAGGATTGCAAAGTTGAGGTTGCCTCAGCAACTTAGTGGGACTCTCAGCAATGTAGCAAGACCCTGTTTCAAAATAAAAAATAAAATAGGGCTGGGGGTGTGGCTCAGAGGTAGAATGCCCCTGTGTTCAACCTCCAGTACCCAAAATCAATCAAACAAAGCCTTCAGCCTCCCCATAATTGACAGATTACTTAGCACAAACTTCAATCCCTTTCATGGTCTGCTCTCAATTTATCCTTGTAGGTTCCCCCTAAAAATGAATTATTTGATGCTTCCAAACATACCTGAGGCTCACAGATGGCTTCATTTTAACTCATGTTAGGCCATGGTAGGGGTAGAATGTTCTCATCCCTATGTTATTTTTCAAGGTCCTGTTTAAATGTAACACCCTCTAAGACATTCCTTTTAATGTCAATTTACTTTAATACCTCAGTGAAAATTAATGCTATCTTTCTTAACAAGTCTATTGTGTTTTATTTCTCTTACCCATTTTATCTATATTTATTCTATAGTTAACATGAATGGCGGGACTCTTCCCATTAGATTACAATCTCTTATTTTTTTATTCCATACAACATTTAGCATATAAATATGGCATAAATACTTATTGAATTTTGATCGCCAACTGAAAAGCATTTAAATTCAAAAATGAAAAGCATTATACTGACAGGTAGCATATGACTTTATACAACATCAGATTGGCCTTTGGCAAGAAAAAAAAGCACATAATTTTTTTTTACCTTTACTGCTAGATAATGTGCCTACTGTAGAAGTTACAAGGAAGTAAACATATATTAATAGAAATTCTGAAGGTTAAATTACAGTAATAGAACAAAAAATAGAATTGTTTCATTTCTTTCATTTTTATTCCAGTACAAAAAAGTAACCCTATTTATTTTCCTTGTAGATCCCTGTATAATCAGAATGGCTCTGTAAGGAACACACAAGCTTGAGGGAGCTAAAGATGACCCTTATGATGCTGTTTCTATACAAAGTTCCTACCTTTGACTCTCATATGTGAACAGTATTATGACCTAGAAGCCTCACCATCCCTACACTTCCCTAAATGACCTGCAACTTTTGACTTATGTGCTGAGGGCTGCTTTCTAGACCTGCCACAGACTCTATAAATGTGAATCCTAATCCTTCTTTCTGACAGTTTAAAGCTACAAAAAATACTAAGCATTTTTAAAGGAAAGAAGTGAGGTCATAAAATAATAATTTCTTAAGGCAACTTTTCCATTTGCCAAAAGAGCACAAGAAAACACCTTAGCAGTAGATGAAACAGAAACATCCTGATCTATGATGCTTCACTTTCAGAGAGAAAAGACTACTTAGGAGCACTAATTGCCCTTGGTGTGAGGCCATTTGGAAAACCACACCTTGTGCTACATCAAATGATATAAATTATAAAGTATTACCATATAAAAAGTGAAAAACTCTCTTCAAGTGTGTTAATTTTATGAAGAAACATGGATATACATAATATAACTATCCATAAACATATATTTGCAAATGTCCAAGACATCACTGGCATAAGTTCATAAATTTCCTCTTAATCACCCTTTGAATTATCTCTACTAATGACTCACAATGAGAGGCAGGGGAAAACTTACTTTCCAATGAAGCAATTCATATTATATTATCTGTTTTAAATTTTACAGCAAATTTATTTTGAATTGCATGGAGTTCATTGGTTTGGAGTTACTTTTAGTATTTACTGTTAGTGTTTTTGAATAATTCATCTAGTTATCTACTTTCCAAGTAATATATGATCCATAAAACAACAAACCACATTGTTATATAATAATTTTCTGTATATATAATAATTTTTAAGGTTTTATGTGAAAAAGTAATCAGTTCTTATTCAAAAAATCCAAATATACCTTATTTATCATTCATAAATTTATCTCAATGCTAATTAAATTACTAGTCTATCTGTTCTTTAATATAAAAACAGTTTTTTGTAGGTGCTTAATTCTCTCAACAAAGCACATTAATGTTAAAACTAAAGAAAATACAAGCCATAAAACAGAGTATAAATAATGAGTTAACATGGATATTTCACATATTATGCATAAAGGAGATAATTATCACATGACAATTTATTCCTAGTAAATTGTAATCAATTTTAACTTTAATCAAAACTCTGAAACTCTCTAAAATCCTTTCGAGCTGTAAATGCATATCAAAATACAATCTGGGAACTGGGTGTGGTGGTGCATACCTGTAATCCCAGTACTTGGGAGGCTGATACAGGAGGATCATAGGTTTGAGGACAGCCTCTGCAATGTAGCAAGACTCTCAGCAACCTAGGGAGACCCTATTTCCAAACAAAAAAAAATAAAATAAAATAGGGCTATGGGCATAGCTCAGAGGTAGAATGCTGCTGGGTTCAATCCCTAGTACCACACACGTACAAATATATATATATATATATATACAAGTTGGGTACCCTGATATACCAAGTACCATTTCTTATTCCAAGAGAAATTATTGTTATACAATAGAGGCAAAAGCTGGTCCGTCCAAAGAGAGGATAATGCCCCCTTTTCTCAAAGCAAATTGAATTGCTAACTTCTATAATCAAATAACTCATTTGTATTACATACAAAGAACACCACACATATCTTAGTGCAAAGTTAGCATAAAACTAATTATCAACATTCAGCACTCTAGGGTGCAGAAAACAGAATATCATGTAGAACATGCTGGAAATGATGATTCTTATAAAGCTCCCTAATCTGATGCTGACTAGTATTCACAGGTTTTCAGAAACTCATTCCATCTCTGCCTCTGTATTGAAAAAATACTGGGAAAAGAAAGAATGAATTCAGTATAAATTATCAAAAATAATTATTCCCTGACACAGCAAATGACAATTTCTCTGTTTTTTCTAAGTCCTTCTTATGGATATTCTTCTTTTCTGATTACATAATCACTAGGGTTAATTTCCACTGATGTGTTGGGAGCTCACACTAATTAGACCATCTAAAACCCTTTTACTAGGTAAGTTGTCTCATCCTTTCAGGCCTGGTGGGTAGACTGATCAGAAATTGGACATGGGGAGCCTGATTTGTAGCTGGTGTTTAACATAGTGATTTTCCATCTCTCTTTAGTAAAACAAGAAGAATACAACGGGAGAAGGAGAGGAGAAAGGGGTTAGGTGACAAAGGAGGATTTTTCTTGTCCCTTGAATTTCCATTTCCTCAATATACTTCATGCCCTAATATATTCCCCTTCTTGCTGGGCAGTGATCTCTAGATATTCTTGGTCCAATCCAGGTTAACCCCCGAGCCCTTTATCACCCTGCCTCATTCCCTTTTCTCCTAGAAAATAAATCCCCACTAATGTGCTAAGGGATAAAACACTGGAGGTTTATATCCAACCACCCTACCCTTTATCCACCTCACCTTTTGAAAGGTCTGTGACTCAGACACAGGTAAGGTTAGCACAGAGAATATGTGAACCCACTGATGGGTTCACATATTGATCCTCAATTATCCAGGATTCAAAAAAAAGTCCTTTCTTTCTAAACTTCTTTATCCCTATTACAGAGAAAACTTTAAAAAGACAAAACAAAATTATATGCTCCTGGCATCTCTTTCCATCATCACTTTGTTCTGCCTGTGGCTTTAGGCGTCAGTGACCTCTTTTTCAGTGGCCTGGCGGTTTTATTCCTGAAAGTTTTATTCCTGACAACTAAATTATTACTGCTCTCTGAAACCCTTACCTTAAATTCCCAAGAGAAAATATTCAGCTCATATTATCTGTATGAATGAGCTTCCTCTGATTGAGGTGGTCTGGAGACAAAGATGGGTCCAGGGAAACCCATGTGGCAGCTTAGGCCTTACATAAGGAGCCCCAAGAGTGTTGGTGAGTAGGGGTAATTCAATTTAATTGGATTCTGCAATTACATGAGTATTTCCCAAGTTCTAGTCAGACAATGAGTTATAAATCACCTAAAAATTAGAAAATTCTAGGACAGCCTCAAATGAGATGGGCTACAGAAATGGAGACTATGTTTAAGTAGCCATTGATGGAGGTTACATTTTGAGATGAGTTTCTTTTTCAGACCATAAGGTGTAGAGCTTTCCTTGGACTTAATTTAGATTGCTTCATGATTCTCCCATAAAGCTATGAAACAACCAAATTTGAGTAGCAAATGTTTTCTCCCTCCATTCTATTTTTTAAAGAAAAGCCAAAAAATTGTCTCCAATATCTCAGGTCACACAAATATTATCTATTAATTTTCTTTTTGCCCATAACCATAATTACACACTAATATACCATCATCATTTCCAGCTTGGGACTTTTAATGCTTCTTTCTTTTTGCTTGGAATTTCTACCTTACCTTCTTGAACTCTAAAATATAGATATACTTCTAAATTCATTCCCAAATCTCACCTCCTCCTAATCAACTGATTTCTTTTCGTTTATTAAATGGAAATACAGACACATGAATAGATTAGAGAATTACTTAAGAAGTAACATCACTGATAGATTTTTGTGATAATTGCCTACACTTTTCATCTTTCTTCCTAAGAGAATGCAAAATTGGGAGGTAGGAGAGCATAATGTTCTCATCTAAAAAAACAATAATCAACTTCTCTGGCAGAAAGGAGAAGTCATGCAGTACATTTACAGCCAATGAGATTAAGTAGATTGAACAGTTACTCAAGAAAACTCAACTAGGATGAGCCCTTCTGCTTTCTTCCCCTCCATTTTGTCCACCTGGAATACAGATGTGATGTCAGACACATCTTGTATCTTGTTAGACAGCTATCATATCTATAAGAGACTACAAGGAAAAAGGGAGCAGACTTACAGAACCTAAACTCTGAAAACCTTTAGTCAGCAACCACCTTCCCCCAAACTTCTAGTCAGTGAGAAAAATGAAAACATAAATATTTAAGCCACTGGTTTTGGAAGCAGAGAACACAATTCCTTACTGATTCATGGCTCCTCTTACTCATATTACTGTTGGAGGAGAGCAGGCCTAAATCAACACAAACTACCTGGCTATTTTCCTAAGTTTCTGAAACAATTTCAAAAGGTCTACTTATTTATGTTCAGAGTTATTGTATTAGGAAGTCGAGAAAAGGCAACTCAGATGCAAGTTAGCTTCTCCACCATCTGTCCTTCAGAACTGGTCTTAACTAGGGCTTCTACCTTGGAGTTCAGCCATAGCTCAGGAGTTGTTTGATTTGCTCTTCCTGGATTATATGATATAGTAAAGAAAAATGGAAAACAAGTCCAATGCAATGAATGGAACAATCTTTGGCTGTTAATAAGAACTAAGACTGCTTGAGATTTCACCTATTTGTCTCATTCTTCAACCAGTCCCTTCAAAAGTGATGATTTTTCAAAGATAAATAAGAGCTCCTTTGAGAAATGTTTAAGGCAGGTGGCAGAAGCTATCCACTGAAAATCTGTGGCCAAGGCCTCTCCTAAAGTCTAACCCAGTGATATTTTGGGGGTATGTTACCTAACATATTTAATAGACAACTATCACATCCAACTCCAAAATTTAAATTATTACATGCTCATGACATTTATTTATAAATAAAGAGGAGGTTATACACTGAGATTTCTTCAACATTTTTACTAACATTACCCTAGTACACTTTTTTTTGTTGTTTTTGTTTTATTTTTGGGTGTGTGTGTGTGTGTGTGTGTGTGTGTGTGTGTATGTGTTGCTCAGAACTGAACCCAGGAGCATTCTACCTCCAAGATATACCCCAGCCCCATTTTATTTTTATTTGGAAACAGGGTCTTGCTAAGTTGCTGAGGCTGGCTTCGAACCTGAGATCCTCCTGTCTCACCTCGCAAGTACTGGGATTACAGGCATGCGCCACCATGCCATGCCTGTGTACACTCTTAATAGCTAAAGAGTTAAAAACAAAAGCACACAAAAACAAAAAACTTTAAACTACCTGAAGCAATAACATTTTGAAACAATCCAATGTTAGCTTGATGTCTATGAACACAAATTAATGTATTCTTGATTTGACAGACCAAGAGTTTATTTTCTTTGTTTGAACTGAAGCACATCACGACAAATTAGCTCCTTGATCTTATAACATTTTTTGTAAACAGTTTTTCATGGTACTATATGAGACCTTATGTTAAATAGGATTTCCTTTCCCAATGAAGAAAAAATATAAACTGAATAGCATCCTAAAAATAGTAATGACTTTGTAAATGCCCTTGTAGCACTGTCCTTCCTATTCATAGATGACTCCGTAAGTGTGTGCTGGCATAAATGGAGACACTGCTAATGTTGCCAGGAATTCTTGCTCAATGCATCTATAGGAAACCTGGGCTTTGGTCCAGGGGACTGGAACTGAAAAAGTCATACCCGGACTTTCCAGAGAATTACTAAGAAACCACTCCATCCTGTAGGTTGTCCTTTTCCCACAGCTGTGTATAATAAGAATATTCTCTTGGCACTATTCTTCTGATGCTGTGCCCTACTGGTATTTCTCCAGCTCAGAGGAGAGTGAGACTCCCAAGCCTGACAGGTCCCTGCTGAGATGGCCCCGCTAATGTCTACCTGAATTTCTTCTAAGGTATTCAGAGGAAATTCCACCAGATGTCAAAAGTATCTGATACCACAGCACTTTCAGAAACAGCCCTGTACAAGAGAAGTAAGGTCACACACAAGTGAGAGGGTAGGATTATCAGTCCCTGGTATAAACATGCTGTCACACCAAAGTGAAAAATTACAGAGGTGGGTTAAACTGTTAGGTCATCTGGCAGCAAACAAACATATACTTACTGTCTTTTTAATCTAAACTGTGGAGTTTCTCCCTTCTGACTTGCATAATAAGCTCTTCAAAGACTTCATCTCCAAATTACTATCATCAGTAAATTACAAGAGCACAGCCAGTGTCAACAGTCCTGAAGCTATCTCTGGAAGAAAAAGACTAGAGGATTTCAACTCTTTTCAGGTACTATTTTTATTGACTGCCAAAAGGGTACATATCTCCACACAACCCTAGCAGAATCCACAACTGAAGACATAAAGATTTCAGAAGGCAACAAGACAGATCCAGTTCTAAATGAGACCACAGATGTATGATCATGAATGCTATTTGCAAACTTTAAAAATACTTATTAATCATGCACTCTAGCACATTCATATTTCCTAGTATTGTTTCTAAGTATTCCTAGCATATGCTATAAACAGCTTTTCTTTCCTGGAATTTAACATTGACATTACTTTTAAATTTCTTCATGGATTTGCTTTCATCACAGAGTTTTTCAAATTTTTTTCTTCCTCTAGATGATGTCAAAATTTATCATTTCTCAATTTAGAAGGGTCATGGAAGAGGTAAAACTCCCTTATATAAATTAACTGAAATTCAGTTAGAACAACAAATAGAACTTGAGAGTTCTACATTCTAACTACAGATGGGAGTTCTACTTTCTAACGACAGATAATTCTTTATATTTGTTCCAATAATGATGTGGGAACTTATTTTTGATAAAGCTGGCCTTGGTCCCTCTGGCTATGAACAGAGGCCATAATCTCTGTTATTAAATTCCAAAGACATCAGATAAAAATCTACACTGTGATTATTGGGGACAATGGAGCATGAACTGGGGATTTCCCAGGTATTAACTCCGAAGAAGTTCTGAGGCTTGTCAATAACTCTGGAGGCAAGATTTTATATAGAAACCTTAAAAATCACTTACTAGGATACCAAATAGTGATATAAATAAATATCTTTGATAATAACCACCCTAAGTGAAGGGGTTATACCAGGCAATGTTTAGATAATTGAAGTAGCTTGATTCATATTTGAGGACCCAGAGCACATTTGGAGATTAAAATCAAACTTGCCAGTAAATAGTAGCACAAAGGAAAGTATAATCCAGCCTCATATTAGATATGCCCCTTGGCTCCCCAGCTTTTCTTATCATGCAGGAATTTCAGGAAGTGCGTAAGAAGCTTGACATGTTGTTCAAACTTGCTAGAGGCCTTGACAATATGAACAAAAGACAAAGTTTTCAAGGCACACTCCAAGGCTGAGCCTTAGACAAAAGGACTAAACTAATGTCAGAAGAGACAAGGACCCTAAGGAATTTCTAGTCCCGAAGTTATACTGGACTCGGGTGGGATGAAATATTTAGAGGAAGTAAGAATAGGCACATGATCGAGCAAGTTGAAAGGAAAGATTTGTGCTCAGTAGTTCAGGCCATGGGGATGGGGATATGTGTTTAATTCAACAAGGCACATCCAGCTTGAGGCACATGGGTAGTAAGATGATGGAAGGAACAGGGGGAGGAAGGGAGGGAATCAGGTTATCTGATTCCTTTTCTTTTTTTTTTCTTTTTTTCTTTTTTTTTTTTGCAGTACCGGGGATTGAACCCAGGGGCGTTCTACCTCCGCGCTACACCCCTGGCCCTATTTTTTATACTTTATTTTGAAACCGGGTCTCACCAAGTTGTGGAGGGCCTCACTAAGTAGAGAGAGAGAGAGAAACAGGGAGATAGAGAGAGAGAGAGCTGAGGCTGGCCGCGAACCCGGATCCTCTGGTCTCCGCCTCCCAAAGTACTGGGATTACAAGCGTGCGCCACCATGCCCGGCTCTGATTCCTTTTCTTTATTTGTTTCTTTAATCTGGTATTTCCCAAAGCATGGAGGCTTCAATAGGTGGTCTATGTCATCAATTTAGGTGGTTATAACACCTTAAAAACTCTAACTTAGGTGGTGACCAAGTTTTTCCCTTTGAATATTCAAATATCAAGGAGAAAAACCTGTTTGATATTATTAAGTCTTTAACACCTCTCCATTCTCGTTTAAACCACAGATAAATGTCCTTAGGCACTGAGCCTCCAAGTAACACCATCTTCTAAAACTGTAAATTTTGTTTGGTTTTCATACTATTTATTTACCTATTTATTTATTTACCTAGTTATGTTGGTGGTACTAGGGATTGAACCCAGGGGCATTCTACCTCTGAGCTACACTCCTACCCCTATTTATTTTTTTTTAAACAGAGTCTTGCTAAGCTAACACAAGCTGGCCTCAAACCTACGATCCTTCTGCCTCACCCTCCCATTCATTCTATTTATTTTTATAGTTATTATCTATTTTACAAAAGGATACCAATTTCTCTTATTTTTGCTAGCAATATAAAATTTCCTTTTAAAATTATTCATCTAAATCACAAAACTAAGTTTATTTAAAAGAAAAACATTAGGTAAATAATAAATATCACATGCTTATATGGCAAAAGGCAGATGATAACACTCACATGAATTAAATTTGGGAGGCTCTATTCTTTTTCTATACTTTTATTTGTGCATTATAGTTTCATGTCATAATGTAGTTCATAGTGATAGTGACATATATGCACACAGCACTTGGTGAACTTTCCCCCAGCTCCTTTCCCATCCCATGCCCTTCCCCATACAGGATACTGAGATTGGCATTGGTATTCTCACATATGTACATAATGTCAATGGAAGTGTTTTCTTCATTAATTCTCCCTATCCCCCCCCCACCCTTCCCTAGACCACCTCTCTCACTCCACTGGAGTTTCTCCTCCATTATCTAAAGTTCCTCTTGTACCCGATTACTCCCTAGCTTCCGCATATATGAGAGAAAATGTATGACACTTCACTCTCTGTGACTGGCTAATCTCACTTAACACAATGTTCTCCAGATTCATCCATTTTCCTGCAAATGGCATAATTTTGTTCTTCTTTATTGCTAAGCAGAATTCCATTGTGTGTATATCCCATAATTTTGTAATCCATTCATCTTTTGATGAACACCTAGGTTGGTTCCATAATTTGGCTATTATGAATTGTGCTGCTATAAACATGGATATGCATGTATTATTAGAATATTCTGATTCCAGTCCCTTTGGAAAGATACCCAGGAGTGGTATAGCTGGATCATATGGTGGATCCATTCCCAGTTTTCTGAGGAATCTCCACACTAATCTCCATAGCAACTACACCAATTTGCAATCCCACCAACAGTGTATAAGAGTTCCTATTTCCCTACATCCTTGCCAGCATTTATTGTTGTTTGACTTCTTAATGATTGCCATTCTAATTGGGGTTAGATGGAATCCCAGTGTAGTTTTGATTTTCATCTCCCTAATTGATAATGATGTTGAATATTTTTCATGTATTTATTGGCCACTTGTATTTCTTCTTTATGAAGTATCTATGTAGTTCAATTGCCCATTTCTTGATTGGGTTTTTTTTAGTGTTAATTCTTTTAAGTACTTTGCATATTCTAGATATTAGTCTGCTATCAGAGGAATAGCTGGCAAAGATCTTCTCCCATTCTGTAGGCTCTCTCTTTAGTCTCTTGGTGGTTTCCTTTGATGAAAAGAAACTTCAGTTTAATGCCATCCCAGTTATTCTCATTTTAATTTTCTGGAGGTCTTATTGAGGAAGTTTCTACCTTGTTGGATGTTGGACCTATGCCCTCCTCTAGTAATTTCAAATTCTCTGATCTAATTTCCAGGTCTTTGATCCATCTTGAGTTGACTCTTGTGCAGGGTGAGAGGTAGGGATTTAATTCCATTTTTCTACAAATGTATAACCAGTTTTCCCAACACCATTTGTTGAAAAGTCTGTCTTTTCTCCAGTGTATATTTTTGGCACCTTTGTTGAGAATCAATTGGCTATACATGTGTGGATTTGTTCCTGTATCTTCAACTCTGTTCCACTGTTGTATGTGTCTGTTTTTGTATCAATACCATGCTGTTTTTCTTACTATAGCTCTGTACTATCATTTGAAGTCAGGAATTGTGATGCCTCCTGCATGGTTCTTATTGCTAATTGTTTTGGCTATTATGGGTCTTTTGTTTCTCCATATGAAATTTAGGACTAATTTTTTAGCTCTGTGAAGAATGACATTGGAGCCAGGCATGGTGGTGCATGCTTGTAATCCCAGTATTTGGGAGGCTGAGACCGGAAGATCCGGGTTCACAGCCAGCCTCAGCTACTTAGTGAGGCTCTCTGCAACTTATTAAGACCCTGTTTCAAAATAAAGAATAAAAAATAGGGCTGGGGGTGGAGCTTGGAGGTAGAATGCCCCTGGGTTCAATCCCTGGTACTGCAAAAAAAAAAAAAAATGACATTGGTATTTTGATAGGGATTGCATTGACTTTTTAGATCACTTTTGATAGAATGGTCATTTTGATAATATTTATTCTGCCTATCCAAGAGCATTGGAGATCTTTCTATCATTTTCTAAGATTTTCAATTTCTTTCTTTAATGTTTTATAATTTTCATTGCAGAGGTCTTTTACCTCCTTGGTTAGATTTATTTCTAGGTATTTTGTTGCTTTTGAGGTTATTGTGAATGAAATTGGATTTTTTTTTCAGTGGATTCATGGTTAGCATATAGAAAAGCTATTTTTTAGATTGATTTTGTATCTCATTACTTTGCTGAATTTGTTAATCAGTTCTAGAATTCTTTTGGTTGAGTTTTTTGGGTCTTTTAAGTATAGGATCATATCATCTGTAAATAGGGATAATTTCAGTTCTTCTTTTCCTATTTGTATTCCTTTGGTATCTTTCTCTTGCCTTATCACTCTGGCTAAAGTCCCGGGTACTATATTAAAAAGGAGTGGTGATAGTGGGCATCCTTGTCTTGTTCCTGATTTTAAAGGGAATTCCTGCTGTTTTTTCCCATTCGACACAATGTTGGCTTTGGGTTTATTGTATATTGTAGGAGGCTCTGTTCTAATTGCCTTGGACCCCATGTGGTTTCTAGGACTCAGTGATGTTCCAAAATGGAGACCTTGTACAGCTGTCAGCTTTGGCTTGACTTCTCAGATCCTCTCTCAGGGCACTGGACAAACCATAGGTCCAGAAGCCACAGTCTCCCCAACCCCCAACAGACATAGCAACCTGAGGCAGTGGTCAGCCAAACTAATCTAAACACAGTCTTCAATTTCCGGGTGAACAACTTAAGTGCAAATGCAAACACTACATTTTCCAAAGTCAGCCATAAATTTTATATACTTATTGAGAGAGATGCCAGTAACTGTCCAATATTTATTAACTTGACTTGACAAAATTAATCTAATTTGGAAATGTTCAATTATGTAGCTAACAAGTTAATGCCTCTAAGCAATTTAGAGGAATCATAAATTTACTGGCCATAAATCAGCTAGAAATCCTTTATGCTTAACATCACAAATTCATGTGAATGGTCAGAAACTGATAGAACTTAAACTAAACTCAGTAACAGCCTGCATTATCTAAATTAGAAACCCAAAGTTCTAAAACTAACTTGCAAAGTTGGTATGAACTGTTAACAGAATGGATTTAATTTCAAACTTTCAAAACTAGGCATAAAAAAGAGCTTAGATATAGCTGATATTCCTCAAGCAATTGCTAATAATATATACCATTTAATGGTCAGTAAAAAAACTATAGAAGATTACTTTGTTCTGTGTTTAAAAAAGTACATTACTGCCACAGTACATTATTTTAAAATAAATAAAATAATAAAATAATATAAAACCTATACATTCAATAATGAAAGTGTATTTTAATATTTCCCACTTTTACAAAGGATTGGTTAGTCTACAAGCCTCTAGGTATGCACAAACATTGATAGAACCATAATTTAAAAGGAAGAGAGGAGAAAAAAGATCACGGAGCAGAGGAAGGTTATACTTTCCACTTACTCTGTAGCTCAGAGTGGCAACAATGGGAAAACTGCCCCAAAACAAGGGTAACTTCCATAGAGAAGAAAATCAGAGTAAAGAAAAGAGTAAAAAAAAGAGTAAATTGAATTAGAGGCTGGATAGTGAGCTGGTAGTTGAAAAGAGCTACAATTTTCAAAACTTATGAGCTGAAACCAGAGTTAGGAGCTAAACAAAGGACCACAATTAACCACGAGCTGGAGATGGCTGTGATGAGAACACTGGAAATCTGAGGAATTATCACCACAAGGTCCCAGCCAGCACCTACATAATGATCTGGGGTTCACCGGCCAGAATGTGTCCCAGTCATAGAGACTACTGAACCCAGATGGGTTTGGATTTAGGTTTAGGTTGGTGGCACAGGGAGATTGCAGAGAAGAGTACAGCTCCCAAAACCAGCCAAGGTGAGCCAGGAAACTGAAGAGGCAGGTGTTTACAATTGGGGGCAGAGTCTTGGAGAGCCATTTCCATGGGCAGTGGAGTGAGAATAAACCTTAGGTTACCCGTCCACCCAGGGAGTTTGGTTGCCCCAGGGTTTTCCTGGGGAAAACCCTGAGCCCCAGAAGTCCAGCCTAGCTGCTCTACCAGATTCCACATGGAGTGTGGTCAACTAACCTCTCCAAAGTAGATATCTTCCAACAAAGTTGCTATCAAACCTAGACCCCAGCTGCTGTAACTTCCCATTTAGAATCCTGCACTGATTCCCCAGATCTGAGTAAATCAATCTACCCTGCCTAGACAAAACTCTAATAGATGCTACCTCCCTCCCTATCCTTCCCAGTGCTGGGGAACAGGGAAGCTGAGAACCATTTTGCTTAGTTTTAACTCCAAAACTCTCCAGGCAGATGTTTGCCAAGAAACACAAAGGTAGGAAGAATTTCATATCCCCCAGAGCTTGCTTTCTCTAAGGGGGCCATAACCCAATAAGAAATAAAAAGGTCTGATATAGGGTATAAATATTCACCCTTACCTACAGACCTGCCCATCTCAATGGAGACAATTTAGCTTTTCATTAAGTAATTTTTTCTTTTTGATCTTATACATGTTGGTTGGCTCATGTATATACATATATATAATACTGGTTTCTCTATTTTTTTATCATTCTTTGTTATTAGGCTTTGTTTTGCCTCTGAGGATTAGTGGGGTCTTTTGTTGGTCTGGTTGTTTTTGTGGTTTGTCTTTCTGTTTCTCTTGTTACTCTTTCTATCCTCTTTTTCCACTAATAGTCAAATTCTCTTGGCTTTGCTTTCTCACTCTCTCTTTATTTTGTTGAATTAATCTATTTTTCCTTCCTCTTTGTGGCCTATACTTACTACCTCTCTTCTGTTTTCTCTTCTCCCCTTGAATATTCTAATCTTTATTTTGCCTTCTGACACCATGTTCTTTTCTCTTAATGAACCACATTGTTACCATCTTTTGGAACTATTTAGTTGATACAATCTCTGCCCCTACCATTCATGTAGTTGTGGTAATTAGAACTGTAGATGTCCTAGCTGGGCGTGGTGGCACACACTTGTAATCCCAGTACTTGGGAGGCGGAGACTGGAGGATCCAGGTTCGTGGCTAGCCTCAGCTACATAGTGAGGCCCTCTCCAACTTCACGAGACCCGGTTTCAAAGTAAAGGATAAAAAATAGGGCCGGGGGTACGCCCCTGAGTTCAATCCCTGATACCAAAAACAAAACAAAACAAAACAAAACAAAACAAAAAGAACAGTAGATGTCCTAGATGACACCTAGTGTTCAATGTTATATGAAGTTTACAGATGTTCACTGTTGCTGTTGTTAATTCTTGACTGCATCATTCCAGTTTTGAGTATTATTAGCAGAGGAAAAGATACAATAGGCATTATATATTATAATGCTTTATGTTATTTATTGCTGTTATTTACCTTCCCCTTTTCTGTGAGATACTGTAATCTAGAATGCAATAAAAGTTCGTGAGGCAGACTCTTTACTGCTAAGCTATATCCCCAACCCAGCTAAGAGATATTGTACTTTGCTACTCTAATCAGCACCAAGGAAATAGAAGGGAAACTATCCTACAGAAAGAGGTGTAAATCAAAGAACCCTGATAACATGAGGGAAAAAAAGCCAAGAAACCAACCATAAACATCCGCAACCCCACAACAATGGTATTTATAGAAATAGAGAAGTAGAAAATACCAGAAGGAAAACTCAGAGTTCAATTATCAATGATCTAAACAAATATCTAATCTGTGCATGGTGGTGCATGCCTGTAATCACAGTACTTGGGAGGCTGAGACAAGAGAATCACAGGTTTGAAGCCAGACTCAGTGAGACTGTTGTTAATTTAGTGAGACCCTGTTTCCAAATAAGAAATAAAATATGACTGGGGGTGTAGCTTTGAAGTAGAATGCGCCTGGGTTCAACCCCCAGCACCAATAAAGAAATTAAAACACTAAAAAAAAAATAGAAATCCTGAATGAAATGAAAACTACAAAAATCAAATGAAAATTTCAATACAAGGTACAACCAACAGACAAGACCATATGGAAAATAGAGTCTCAGGCTTAGAAAATTATGTATTTAAACTAGAACACAGAGTCAATAATAAAGAAAATATAATCAGCAATCATATCAGAACATTCAAGAAATCTGGGAAAATAACAAAAGACCAAACCTACAGGTAATTGAAATTGAGGAAGGCCTGGAGGCATGAATGAAGGGCATTAAAAAACCTCATCAGAGAAATAGTATCAGAGAATTTTTCACACTTGGAAAATGAGATGAACATTCACATACAGGAGACATTCAGAACTCCAATTGGAAAAGGTCAAAGAAGAAACTCCCATGGCCACATTGTAATAAAAATGAAACATAGAGGTGAAAGAGAAAATATTAAATGCAGAAAGAGCAAAAGGACAGGTGACACTCGGGTGCAACCTGGGTGCAACTGACTACAATCTGATGCAATCTGATCACTCCAGATTTTTCAACACAAATTCTAAAGGACAGGAGGGCTTGGAATGATGTTTTCTATGCTCTAAAAGAAAGCAACTTCCATCCAATATTGTTATATTCAGCAAAGCTATCTTTCAAATTTGACAGAGAAAAAAGAATCTTCCAAGATAAGCAGAATCTACAGTGCAGAAAACACTTAAATAATACACAAAGATGAAAGAAGAAATAAATCCCAGACCCAGACAAGGGATTAATTCCATCAGAAGAGGAACTAAGTAAAGGACAACTAAAACTGAATAAAAAAGATAACATTCAAAATTTCAGGAAATCAGCCGGGCGTGGTGGCGCACGCTGTAATCCCAGTACTTTGGGAGGCAGAGACCAGAGGATCCGGGTTCGCGGCCAGCCTCAGCTCTCTCTCTCTCTCTCTCCCTGTCTCTCTCTCTCTCTCTCCTTAGTGAGGCTCTCCACAACTTCGTGAGACCCGGTTTCAAAATAAAGTATAAAAAATAGGGCTGGGGGTGTAGCGCAGAGGTAGAACGCCCCTGCGTTCAATCCCCGGTACCGCAAAAAAAAAAAATTTTTTTTTCAGGAAATCACATATTTCTCTATTATAACACTGAATGTAAATGGTTTCAACTCCCCAACTAAAAGACATAGACTGGAAAAGTGGATTAAAAATAAAAATCAACTATATCCTGCTTGCAAGAAATTTATCGTATAGACAAAGATGTTCATAGGCAAAAGGTGAAAGGATAAAAAAGAAAACAGATATAATCCTATACTTCGAAGATCCAAACAACACAAGTAGAAGTCTTCTAGATCTCATAAACAAATTTGGGAAAGTAGCAGGATACAAAATCAACATACAAAAATCAAGTGTTTCTATACCCCAACCAGGAATCCATTGAAAAATAAATCCAGAAAAAAATTCCATTCACACACAAAATAAAATAAAAACTTAGGAATAATCTAACCAAGGAAGTAAAAGATCTTTACAACGAAAATTATAAAACACTGAAGAAAGAAATTGAAGAAGACTTTAAAAGACAGAAAGACATCCCATGCTTTTAGATAAGCAGAATAAATATCATCAAAATGGCCACACTACCAAAAGCAATCTATAGATTCAAATCAATCCCTATCAAAATACCAATGTCATTCTTCACAAGCTAAACAAAAACAATCCTAAAATTCATACGGAAGAACAAAATCCCAGAATAGCCAAAACAATTATGAGCAATAAAAACCACACTAGAGACATAACAATTCAAATTATACTACAAAGATATAGTAACAAAATAGCATGGCATTGTTGTCGAGGGCTGTCTTAGAATACACACTGAGATTATCATCTTGGACCAGCCCAGTTTGAATACATGGTATTTGGCTTGGTGGGATTTGTCTGCGAGTGAATAAATTCCAAGGGACCTGGTATAATCTTTAAGGTGCGGTCTTTGATGTCGTCTCTACCCAGTAATTAATCTCTCCTTCCTCCAAGCTTGTCACATGTCTGCCTTACTGACTTTCCTTATCATAACTCATGACAATTGCTAGCTTCTGTGTTTGATTAACTTTTATGATGCCTTATCTAAAGTTTCTATAAAAGTAAGGTGCTGGTTACAGATGGTCAGGAGAATTGTCATCTAACTCCTCCCCAATTCCCCAAATATTAAATATAATTCTCTCAAAATTATTATATCTTACTTTGTCATTTTCATGCAAGAAGACTATTGTCAGGAAGCTACCTAGAGCAGCAACCTTATGTGGCAGGAACCATGGAATATTTTTCAGGAAGCTGCCTGAAACAGCAACCTTCCTTGGCAGGAACCACGGAATAATTTACAGGGAGCTGCCTGAAGCAGCAACCTTCTATGGTGGGACTATGGAGCAAGCAGCATCTGTTAGAACCCATGATATATTGGCACAAAAATATACAGATAGACCAGTGGAATAGAAGGTACAGAAATAAACCTGTGTAGTTATAGCCAGTTGATTTTTGACAAAGGAACCAAAAACATAGGCTGGAGAAAAGACAGCCTTCAACAAATGGTGCTGAGAAAACTGGATATTCTTAGGTATAAGAATGAAATTAGATCCTTATCTCTCACCCTGCACAAAAATCAACTCAAGATGGATCCAAGACCTAGAAATCAGAAGAGACACTTTGCAACTACTAGAAGAAAACACAGGACCAACTCTCCCATATATACGTACTGGTAGAGACGTTTTCAGTAGGATCCCAAAGCTTAGTAAATGAAACCAAAAATCTTTTCTCATATGGGGAAGCTAGGGAGTAATCAGGATATCAGAGGGACTTCAGATAATGGAGGAGAAACCTCAGTGGAGCCAGGGAGGTGGTCTAGGGTAAGGAGTTGGGAAAGGGAGGAACAGTGAAGGAATCATTTCCATTATGTACAGTATGTACATATGTGAGAATACCAATGTCAATCTCAATATCCTGTATGGGGAAGTGGTGGGGGGATGAGGAGGGAACTGGGGGAAAGACCATCAAGTGCTCTGTGCATGTATGTCACTATCACGATGAACTGCATTATGATGTGAGACTATAATGCACCAATAAAAGTATAAAAACCCTCAAAATCAATAAATGGATGGCATCAAACTTAAAAGCTTCTACACAGCAAAGGAAATAATCAAGAGTCTGAAGAGAGACCCCACAGAATGAAGAAACTCTTCACCAGTTACTTTTATGATAGAAGACTTATATCTAGGATATATAAAGAGCTTCAAAAACTTAACACTAAAAAAATCAAATAAGCCAACCAAAAATGGGCAGTTGAACTGAATAAGACATTCCTCAAAGAAGAAATGCAATTGTAAAGTAAATATATAAAAATTTTTCAACGTCATTGGCAATTAGGAAAATGCAAATCAAAACTACATTGATATTCTATCTAGCTCCAGTTAGAATGGCAAACAAAAATATAAACAATAATAAATGCTGGCAAGGGTGTGGAGAAATAGGAGTTCTTATACACTGTTGGTGGGATTGTACATTAGTAGAGTCACTATGGAGATCAGTATGGAAATTCCTCAAAAGACTAGAAATGGAACTACCATACGAATCAGCTATACAACTCCTAAGTATTTTTCTAAAAGAATTACAGTTAGAATATTATAGCAATACATGTATGCCCATGTTTATAGCAACACAATTCACAATCGTCAAATTATGGAACCAACACAGGTCCATCAACGATGAATGGGTAAAGAAAATGTGATATATGCAAACCATGGAATTCTACTCAGTCATAAAGAAGAACAAAATTATATCATTTGCAGAAAAAATGGATGGAACCAAAGAATATTATGCTAAGTGTGATCAGCCAGTCTAAGAAAGTCAAGGGTCATATATTTCCTCTAAGCTGTGGAAGCTAAAGAGGAAACAGGAAACATAACAACCTTGATAAATGTGGAGAAAGACCTCTAGATAATGGAAGGGACTTGGGGGAGGGAGACAGGACTGGGAAAAGGAAGATTGAGGAAGGAAACAGTTCAAATAATGTTTTGGCAATATATAAAGGTATTACTACTGGTTTTGCTAGCATGTACGAGGAGGGAGAAAGGGGTAGAGTGTTGGGATGCGGAGGGAAGAACACCAAGAGCTATATATACATGTATGTTTCTATCACATTGAACCTCACTATGATAACGTAATTGCAACCTAATAAAAGTATAAAAAAAGGACGAGAAACATTATGGTGAAATTTTTATCATCTTTACTAATTCACTTTACCTGATTCTTTTGTTTTTTCTTTTTCCTCTAATTTTATTAGCATTTAGTCAGTTCAAAATAATTAAGTCTGATATGTATTGGCTTCTAACCATTTCTCAATAATTAAGATTTCAGTCTTCAGGCTGAGAGGAAAATAGAAAAAAGTAAAAGTCATTCATCAGTGTGATCCAATCACTCCTACCTCTCGTATCCTTACAAAGCCACTGCAACAGCTTCCTTTGTTGCTCAGAGCAATAAAGGAAGTGCAGTAAAGTGTTTGAGCATATCCCACATGCTCAAACACTAGAATCACTGGGATATTTTTCTACTTAAAATAACTCATACTAATGTTGAAATGCTCTCTAACTATAAAAGTCTTTGCCTCACACGGGTGCCATTGTTTAATACAATAACTCCTACAAATATATTTTCAGCTTCCTAGGAAAGTGACATGTAAATAAAGCATTATTGCCATAACATCCCCCTAATGATCTAGAAAAGGCAGTAAACAGCACACTGATGGATTCACAGATGGCACTAAATTGAGAAGTGTTGCAAACATCACTAAAGGCAGGGAAAAAAATGTGTGCAGCAAAGACCCAGCCTGCTTAAAATAAGACCAAAACATTTTTAACTTTATGGGGAAAAGAAAATGATATTTTTAAAAGTGTCCAAAATATGCTGTCCAGCATAGATACTACCACCACCATATAAAAACATACCAATCAGAATAATTTTCAATTCTTCAAAATCAACTAACATACTTTAAAAGTGGACTGGTAGTCACTTAAATATGAGACTTATAATAAATGGGAGAAAACACCATCATTTCATTTAAAAGTACAATGAGAAGTTTGGGTTTATATGTTTATAATTTTGAAATAATACAAAGTTTCATTTAGGAAGCTTATTCCAAGCAAACCTGCTTCATCTTACACAGTTTTATCAGCCTAAATTTGTTTCCTTCTTGGGCAAAGCCATCAGTCTGCTCAGACTTTTCATATGGACCAAAACATAAAAAATGCTGTATGGGGCCTAAGCTTAGAGCCCAGGAGGTTTTGAGTTTGTCGTCTACTTCCCAGGGTGACTAATGGGGAACATGTGAAATATGTGGTTAGAAATTCAATCTACAGTCACGATAGGATAAAGGAGACATTGACGTCACCACCACCATTATGCTCCTGTCTTCCAGGCTCAATACTGCATCTTTTGGAAAATTTAGGTCCATTTTAACAATAAGACATTCAAACATCAAAACTCAGTTATTCTCATCTGGCTTCTACTACACCTGTTAGTAGTTTCATTTGTTCAGGTGGCAGACAACAGTTGCTGACTACAAGGCCTTGAGGAACCCAGTTTAGGTTATTTTTTTCAAGAACCAGACTCATTCATCTGTTCTTACCCAACCAACTTCTTTAATTACTGAAGCCTGACACTTAACGGTCTTACTATAAAACAAAATCCCAGTGCTGGTGTTGATCGGAGAATTGAACAGTATTACCCCCAATGAATCTATTTACACAGAAAATTGCTTTATAGTGATCAAAAAGAAAAATTCTTTGGGGTATGTGTCAGGGTTAATGTCAGTAACACTAGGCCCTAAAAATGGGCCTACGTCCAGTCAGTGAAAATAAATTAACACATGGTTTATTATTCCCTGTCAAACCCCCCAAAATAAAAAAACTGAAGGTCATGCATTGTCCCAGCTCTGGTATGTCATCTTCACTACAGCTCCATGGTCCAAGATGGCCGCTTGCATTCCGTCCTGTCCACCGCAGCCTATTGACCAACCTATTAGTCACAGGGCTATGCCTAGCTGCAAGCAGATTGGAAAATAAAGCCTTTATTCCAGTTATCCATGTGCCTAAGTAAAAATAAGGGTGTCTATTATATCAATTCCCGAATAAGTAGACAGAGAATAGATTCTGGAGGACAACTGGCAATCTCTGTTTAAATCAAGAGTACTCACTCACTTCTCCATGAAACCTGTAAAGCAGCTACCCATGGAGGCAGTTAAATGAGGGAAAATGCTGAAGTTCAATAGTGGACAGAGATTTGGAAAAACCCAGACACTTCAGATAGTGGAACACCAGGTGAGACAAATCCCCCCAGCACCAATAGCATAGCAGAGCGCAGAGGGCAAGGATAGAAGTGAAAGAAGAGACCCAGCAACACAGGATTGGGCACTGTACAGACCTGCAATCTGAACAGGCAGAGGACAAGTAGCTCCACAGCAATCTGGCCAGGTCTCTGCACTTCCCAGAGTCAGGGAGCCATCTCTAGTAGGTTTTGTCTGAGTTAGCTGCTCTGGAGTCTAAGGCCCCTGCATTTTCCTGTCCCTGGGAACCCACAGCAAACACTACAGCACTCAGAGGGTGTCTGCAGTGAGACCCAGTTTGGTTGTCAAGGAGAGCCTCTGAAACAAATCTAATAATTCTATGTAGTGGAAAACTTGTTCATGACATATAAAGGGACAGAGAACACTTCCCCACCAAGACTGGCAGCTTGAGAAGCCAGCTTCAGGAGTTTGAGGGAATAAACATTAGTGTGTAATTTTGGAGGGGAGCTGAGTTTTGGAACAGCAGAGTTGTGGGTGGTGGATTAGGTGAGCCTGCTGCTGCCCACCCCAGAACAGAGAGGTGAGACCCCAAAGCCTCAACACACCCTCATAGTGGGTACCACAAAAGGCATCAGAGACCATGATATGCTACAGTGCCTAGGGTCAGCCCTGCCCCTAGATATATTGAGCAAATATCTCTGGAGTAAAATTCTTCTAGGAGAGCTATGCATTCTTGCCTACTTGTACTGGTGACACCTGGGGGATATTCCAATGAGCTCTAGTCACAAGCCACACTCGCTAGTTACCTGGTGAGCAACACACAAAAAAGAAAAGTGTGAATAAAACAGTCTGTGTTCTCTCCAAGTGGTGCACAGACTACAAAGACAGGAAAAGAAGCTTAGATCACCATAGGCTGTGAATATCCACTCATGCCCATACAATCAACCACCTTGTCAGAGAGGGAACTTAGTTTTTGTTTTTTTTGTTTTTTTTGTTTTTTTTTTTTTTTGCGGTACCAGGGATTGAACGCAGGGGCGTTCTACCTCCACGCTACACCCCTGGCCCTATTTTTTTTATACTTTATTTTGAAACCGGGTCTCAAAAAGTTGCGGAGGGCCTCACTAAGTAGAGAGAGAAAGAGAGAGAGAGAGAGAGAGACGGAGAGAGAGAGAGAGAGAGAGAGAGAGAGAGAGCGAGCGCCGGAACTTAGTTTTTTAATAAGAACTTTTTGTTATTTCTGTTTGGTTTGTTTATATATTTTATTATCCTTTCTTATTTTTCTTTGTTATACTCTTTTCTTCTTCTAATATTTAGTTTTTCATTTACTCTTCTTTCTTTCATTTTATCTTTTTCTTTCTTGCACTTGCTATCTTCATCCTGCTTACCCATTTGTCTTTCTTTTGTCTTTTTAATCTTTTAGCTTTTAGTCTCCTTTCTTTTTCTTTCTATTTTATCACATTTCTTTTTTGTCCTTTTTTAAAAAAATTAATTTTATTTTTATTATTTTTTAGCTTTTTAGCTTAATGGATATTATTTTGCCCCCTTCATTTCTATTGTTGCTAGTATATTGGTTGTTGTTGTTTTTATTTGACTTTTACTTTATTCTTTACCTGATTTGTTTTTATTTGTTGTTGGTATTGTTTGTTTGCTTTCCTCTTTCTATGAAGTACTGGGATCAAGCCTGACACTTTAAGCAGATTAGGTGGATACTCTACTGCTAAGCTACATTCTTAGCACAGCTAAGAAAGATTACATCTTATACTACCCACAACCTAATCCCACCCAAACATTGGTGAATACCTCACCTTAAAAAATGGGAGATAAAAGCCCCAGACAATGATCTAGCACAAGTATGCATGGCTGGGAGGGGGGTATAAAGATCTACTCCTAGATATTCACCCCCATAGGAACAGGAGAAAGAAATAACACAAAGGTTGTGGACACTCTACCTATGAGGGACCTCAGAACAGGTTGCTCCCATACCTTAACAACCACACATCGATGAAAAGACCAAAGGATTAACCACAGAGGATGCAGCCCATATATTTTGATGTCTACAGCAAACCATCCTGAACCATCAGAAGGCCCCTACTCTTGTGAGAACTAAAGAAAAAGCAGGGCCCTCAGGCTCTAACACATTACGTGTTGTGTCAAAACTAACCAATCACAACCAAGAAGCCACAAGGAAACTACACTATGAAGTCCACTTGGAATTAAACTCAACACTACACAGTAAACTGCTAGGTCACATTGACACAAGAAAGCTGCTTACTATGAAGACTTTCACATAAATGTGGAAGCACTATCCATCCCAAAAGATACACAAAACTCAATAGGAACACAAGAAATATGAAAAAACAACACAATATAATACCTACTAAAGTTCATAATACATTGGTAACTGATTACAAATATATCAAAGTAGATAAAATGCCAGATAAATAATTCAAAGGGATGCCAGTCACAGTGGCACAAACCTATAATCCCAGCTACTTGGGAGGCTGAAGCAGGAGAATCACAAGTTTGAGGTCTGCCTGGGCAACTTTGCAAGACACTGTCTCAAAATAAGATAAAAATGGCTGATGTACTTGAGAGGTTGAGACAGGAATATCTCAGGTTTGAGGCCAGCTTTAGCAACTTAGCTAGACCCTCAGCAACTTAGCAAGACCCTGTTTCAAAATAAAAAATAAAAAGGGCCGGGGGTGTAGCTCACTGGTAGAATGCCCCTGGCTTCAATCCCCAGTACCAAAATATGTTGGGGGTGGGGGGTGAGGATATATCTCAGTGGTAGATCACCACTGGGTTCAATCCTTAGTATCTCAAAAGGAAAAAAAAATAATTTAAAAGTATGATTTATTTAAAAAACCAATTAATTACAGTAGGACACAAATAAATAACTGAATGAATTAACAAAGACAATGCAGGAAACAAAATGTCAGTTCAATAGAGATAAGAGAATGTGAAAAAGAACCAAACATAAATCTTTAAAATGAAAAGCCCATTAAGTCAGATTTTAAAATCTAGGTGGAAAGTCTCACCAATAGATTAGATCAAGAGGGAGAAAGAATATCAGGGCTTGAAGACAAGGTTAATAAAGTATCACATTCAGATAGTAATAAAGAAAAAATAGAAATGATGATAAAGCATAAAGATTTCTAGGACACAATTAAAACACAAAAAATACATATAGTTGGAATATATGAGGGAGAAGAGCTATACACTAAAGACACATAAAACCTATTCAGTAAAGTAATAGCAGAATTTTTCCCAGATACTGAGAAAGGTATGTACATCGTGGTACAGGAGGCATTTAGAGTCCCAAACACACAAGACCAGAATAGAACATCGCCACAGTATTTATAATTAAACTGTTTGTACAGAGCATAAAAAGAACATTAAAAGCTGTAACAGAGAAGCACCAAGGCACATTTAAAGGTAAACCCATCAAAATAACAATAGATTTCACAGTAGAAACTCTAAAAGACAGGAGGGCATGCAATGATATATTTCAAGCCCTGAAATAAAATAACTACCAACCTAGATTATTATACCCAGCCAGGTGATACTTCAGAATCAAAGGAGAAATGTAGAACTTCCAAAGTTAGCATAAACTAAGGGAATTCATGGCAACTAAACCAGCATTACAGAAGATATAAAAGGAATCCTATATCAAGAAAAGGAAGAATGATACATATAAACATGAGAGCACTGAAAAGAAGAAATGACACTAGGAAAGTAGAAAAGCAAATGAGAATTAGGAAAGAATCAAACATTATTACAGTAAACCATAGATAAGATAAATAAAGGATCTAAGATAAAGGAGGAAGAAATAAACAGAATATTCAAAACAACCAGAAAAAAAAACATATAAGAAATGACAGGAATAATTATGTACCTTTTGATAGTAACCCCGAAGGTAAATAATGGTCTTACTTCTCCAATGAAATGACACAGATTGGCTGATTAGATTAAAAACAAGACCCAACAATATGCTGCTTGTAAAAAACTCACCTCACTGTCAAAGACATTTCAGACTGAAAGTGAAAGGATACAAAATTATATTCTAAGCAAATGAAATCTGAACACAAACAGGAGTAGCTATACTCATTCCTGAAAAATCAGCCCAAATCATAAGAGACAAAGAAGGTCAGTATATACTAATTAAGGGAACAATTCACCAAGAAGATATCACAAATATATATATGCCACAAACGTCAGAGCACCCAATTTTATAAAACAAACAAACATTACAATGAGACATAAAGGGTCCAATACAATAATAGTGGATGACTTCAATATCCCACTGTCACCAACAGATAGATCATTTTGAAAAAAAAAATCAATGAAGAAACAGAGTGAAACCCCACTATAGATAAAATGGACTTACAGATATCTACAGAATATTCCATCCAATAGCTGCAGAATACACATTTGTTTCATTAGCACATGGAACTTTTTCTAAAATAGATCATATATTAGATTATAACATATTGAAAAAGTGAAATAATTCCATGCCTTATCAGATAATAGTGGAATGAAACTAGAAATCAACAGAAAGATAAACTACAGAAATTATACAAACACATGGAAATTGAACAATGGGTTCATTCATTTGAATGAACAGTAGGTAACTGAAGAAATCAAAAGGGAGATTTTAAAAGTCTTAGAATCAAATGAAAATAGAAACACAACATACCAGAACCTATGGAATACAACAAAAGCAGGACTGACAGGGAAGCTTACAGCTATGAGTGCCTACATTTTTTAAAAGAATGTTTCTAAACAGATATCAAATAAATAACCTGATGATGCATCTTAAGGTCTTAGAAAAACAAGAACAAGCTATCCCAAAATAAGTAGAAAAAAGAAATTTAAAATTAGGTAAGAAATAAATGGAGACTAAAAGAACAATAAAATATCAATGAAATAAAGAGTTGTTTCTTTGAAAAGGTAAACAAAATTGACAAAGCCTTAGTTAAACTAACAAAAATAAAGAGAAGACCCAATTAATACAATTCAAGATGAAAAAGGGGATACTTCAACAGATACCACTAAAGTTTAGCGGGCTATTAGGAAATATTATGAAAAACTATATGCTGAAAAATTGCAAAATCTAGAAGAAATGGACAAATTTCAAGACTCATATGATCTATCAAAATTAAGCCAACAGGATATTAATACCTACATAGATCAATAATGAGCAATGAGATTGAAATAGTAGCAATAATAACAATAATGTCTACCAACAAAGAAAAGCCCAGGACCCAGTGGATTCATTTCTGAATTTTACCAGACTTTTAAAGAAGAATGAATACCATTGCTCCTCAAACTACTCCATCATTCTCATCAGCATTTTCATCACTGTGACCCAAACACCTAACACTCACAAGTTAGAGGAAGAAGGATTTTATTTCCTCATAGTTCTGTCCATGTTAGGCAGTCCATGTTAGGCAGGTTGCAGCTGCAGAGCTCAGAGAATGGCCAAGGATGGGCAGCCACCCTCAACTTATGGCCAAGGGGAACAAAGAGAGAGGGTGAGAAAGAAATGCTGTAGTAACCCAACCAGGAAAAACACTGGTCCCACCCCAGCATCCATGAACTCACCTCCAGCCATGTCCCACCTCTAAACATCGTTGTGTTGGTTAACATGTGAGAGTTTGGGGGACATATTAAATCCAAACTATCACATCAATAAAATAGAAATTCCAAATTCATTCTACAAAGCTTATATTACTCTTCTACCAAAACCTGACAAGGTCAAAACAAAAAAAGAAAGCTATAGACCAATGTCCTTAATGAACATAGATGCAAAAGTCCTCAATAAAATACTCGTAACCAAATTTAATAACATTAAAGAAGCATACAACACGGTCAAGTTTGTTTTATTCTAGGGATGTAAGGTTGGTTCAACATATGCAAACCAATAAATGTAATACAGCACATAAATGGAATGAATGATAAAAGTCATATGATATATGCAGAAAAATATATGCAAAAATATGCAGAAAAGCCTTTGATAAAATTCAACATCCCTTTATGTTAAAACCCTGAATAAATTGGGTATAGAAGAATCATATTTCAACAAAATAAAGGCTATTAGGATAAAACCATATGCAACATCATACTGAATGGGGAAAAAACAAAGTATTTGCTCTAAAATCAGGAACAAGACTTTCACCACTCTTATTCAATACAGTACTTGAAATTTTAGCCAGAACAATTAGGCAAGAGTAGTAAATAAAAGGAATACAAATATGAAAGAAGAATGTCAAATTGTCCCTGTTCACAGATGATATGATTTTATACTTAGAACACCTTTAATACTCCACCAATAGAGTCTTGGAACTGATAAACTCAGCAAAGTAGCAGAATACAAGAAAATATATTTAAAAAATCAATAGTCTCACTATACAACAATAATGTACTATCTGAGAAAGAAAACCACAAAAGTAATCTCATTCTCAATAGCCTCAAAAATTAAAATACATAGGAATAAACTCAATAAAGGAGGTGAAAGACCTCTACAATGAAAATCACAAAACTCTGAAGAAAGAAATTAAAGAAGACACCAGAGAAAGGAAAGACCTCTCATGTTAATGGATGAGGAGAATTAGTATTTTTAAAATGGTCATACTACCAAAGGTAATCTACAGATTCAATGTAATCCCCATCAAAATACCAATGACATTCTTCACAGAATTAGAAAAAAAAAATCCTAAAATTTCTATGGAAATACAAAAGACCTAAAATAGTCAAACCAATCCTGAGAAAAAACAGCAATGTTGGAGATATCACAATAATTGATTTAAAAATAGACAACAGAGTTATAGTAATAAACATGTAGACCAATCAAATAGAAGTCCTTGAAATAAACCCACACATCTATAGTGAAATGATTCTTTAAAAAGGGATTAAAAAGCTGGGTGTGGTGGCACATGCTTGTAATCCCAGTACTTGGGAGGCTGAGACAGCAGGATCTCAGGTTCAAAGCCAGTCTTGGCAACTTAATGAGGCCCTCCGTAACTTAGTGAGACCCTGTTTCCAAATAAGAAATAAAATTGGCCTGGGGGTATAGCTCAGAGGTAGACTGCCCCTGGGTTCAATCCCCAGTACTATAAAAAAAAGAAAAGAAAAAGAAAGAAAGGGATTAAAAACATGTGTTGGAGAAAACAGTCTCATCAACAAATGGTGGTGAGAAAACTGGATAGTCATGTGTGGAAAACTGAAACTAGACGCCTGTCTATCACCCTGTATGGAAAATCAACTCAAAATGGATCAAAGACATTAACATAAGACCCCAAACTTTGAAACTCTTAGAAGAAAATGTAGGGGAAACACTTCAAGATATTGGCACAGACAACAATTTCCTGAATAGGACTTGGCCCAGGAAACAAAAGTGAGAAAAAATGGGATTACATCAAATTATGGAGAAAACCTTAGATGAGTAAAGAAGGCAACCTGAAGGAGATGGGAGGGGGGAAGAGGGAAACACCCTAATGCACAGGATTTACATAGACAAACTTACCAAAATCAACTACTACACTGAGCACAAGAAGGAGGGAAGGGTGAGGGAATGGGGCTGAGAATTGGGGGAGGGCTAATTGGCAGATGTGTGCATGTATACTTCTACCACCCTGAAACCCATCAAGATGTATGATTACAATGTAAATAAATAAATAAGAAAGCTCCTGCACAGCCAAGGCAATGATCAACAGAGTGAATACACAACCTACAAAATGGGATAAAATCTTTGCCAGCTACTCATCTAAAAGGCGATTAATAACTAGAATATTATTATTTTAACAACAAAAGAACAAGTAATTCAATAAAAAATGGGCAAATGATCTGAACAAATACTTCTCAAAAGAGGAAATACAAATGGCCAAGAAATATATTAAAAAGTGCTTAACAGCTTTAGCCATGAGGGAAATGAAAACCAAAACTTCCTTGAGATTCTACCTCACCCTCATCATGTCATGGTGGCTATTATTAAAAAAAATGAAAAATAACAAATGCTGGTGTGGATGTGGAGTGAAAGGAACCCTTATACACTTTTGTTGGGGATGTAAATTAATATACCTACTATGGAAATTATTACAAAACTTCAGCAAAAAACTAAAAATAGAACTACCATACCATCCAACTATACCATCCCTGGGTATTTATCCAAAGGAAATGAAGTCAGCATAGGAAAGAGTTATTTGCATACCAATGTTTATTGTGACTCTATTCACAATAGCCAAGTTATGTAATCTACCTAGATGCCCATTATCAGATGAATGGATAAAGAAAATACGGCATATATGCACAACAGAATGTTATTCATCCAGAAAGAAGAATTAATTTACTTCATTTGAGCTGAGAGGCACATGCCTATAATTCCAGGACTTGGGAGTCTGAGACAGGAGGATAGCAGGTTCAAGGCCAGCACACAGTAACTTTGTGAGACCCTGTTTCAAAAATAAAATAGGACTGGGAGTGTAGCTCAGAGGTACAACACACCTGGGTTCAATCCCCAGTACTCACCCCCACACGCAAAATATGTCATTTGCAGGAAAATGAATGGAACTAGGTCCTGTGTTAAGAGAAATAAACAAGACATAGAAAAACAAGTATCACATATTTTCTCTCATATATGGAAATTCAAGAAAAAGATGATCTGAAAGTTGAAGAGGGGGCTATTAGGGGAAGGGGAACAAGGAAAGGGAAGAGACAGGGAAAGCCAGGAGAGACTGGAAGGGAAAGTGGACATGATCAAAGCACATGTACACATGTATAGAAATGTCACAGTGAAAACCATTAAGTTGTGCAATTAGTATGCACTGATAATTAAAATAAAAACTTAATATTCAAAGAGTACTAATTTTAAAATTCTTTTAGCATGCTTCCTTGCTTAACAAGATAATTTAATAATTATTTAGCATGGTTCCTATGAGTTTGATATCTCAATAAAATCGTCTGTTTTTCCCTCAGTATTTAAAGACTGCTTCTTCATGGTTTGACAGTTCATTTGCTACATGGATTTCTTTATTTAAACTATCACAAACTACAAAATGTTTATGAAATGATAAAAAGTAAATTTTAAGGCTTCCCTGTTTTCCAATAAGTCTTTTACCCTTTTTAAGACAGAATTTTAGGGCTAGTTAAAATAATCCCTTTAATAAGGAATATTTTAAACATTTTAGGCATACTAAACAGTTTATGTATATCTCTTCACATTCTAAAAGTGTGTAATTAATATATATAAACATTGTGCTTTCATATAGCATATCAGATAATAAGAGTTCTATTTCATTAACACCTTGTATTAGTCAGAGTTCTCTAGAGAAACAGAAACCATTAAGATGTACAGATGTTTCTTGGCTTATGATCAAGTTACATCCCGACATGCTCATCATAAGTCAAAAATGCATTTCATATACCTAACCTACTGAAAAGCATTTTATGCACCATAGCTTAGAAACAGTACTGTAGAGTATCAATCATTCATGTGGTTGACTGGGAGCTGCGGCTGCCTGCTGCTTCGCAGCTTCACAGAAGTATCATAGTGCATATCTCTAGTTAGGGAAAAGATCAAAATTCAAAATTTGAAGTACAGTTTCTACTGAATGTGTATCACTTTTGTACCATTGTAAAGCTGAAAAACCATAAATTGAACCATTGTATGTATATAGGAATATGTATATATAGGAAGAGTTTTTTTTGTGTGTGTGTGGTACTGGGGGTTGAACCCTGGGGCATTCTACCTCCAAGCTACACCCCAGCCCTATGCTTTATTCTTTATTTTGAGATAGGGTCTCACTAAGTTGCAGAGGGCCTCACTAAGTAGCTGAGGCTGGCCACAAACCTGTGATCCTCCTGTCTCAGCCTCCCAAGTAGAGACTTTATCATAAGAAATTGGATCACTCAATTATGGATGCTAGCATGTCCGAAACCTACAGCTTGGGTCTGCAAAAACCCAGAGACAGTCCTCTGGAGAGTCCCTTCTTGCTCAGAAAGGCCAGTGTTTTTGTTCTATTTAGGCCTTCAACTGATAGAATGAGACCCACCCATATTATCAAAAGTAATGTATTCAAAGTTCACCAATTTAAATGCTAATTTCATCCAAAAATATCCTTCAAGTTGACACATAAGTTAACCATCATACCCTCTTTGAGGGGGAGTGGACCAGATACATTTTGCATAACAAGTAGCTCATTGTTGGTTATAATTGTTAGCCAGGGGCATTAATAATCACATTAGCAAGCCCCGAAGGTGGCACAGACCTATAATCCTAGTACTTGGTAGGCTAAGATAGGAGGATCACAGGTTCAAGGTCAGCTCACTGTAACTTAGCAAGACAAAATTTCAAAATACAAAGTAAAAAGGGCTGGTTTTTGTAGTTCAGTGGTAGAAAGCTCCTGGGTCCAATCCCCAGTACCACCAAATTTTTTTTTAAATGTCACATTAGTTACTATTTAATTTTAAACAATAGCTTCATAAGTCTTTTTTGCATATTTCTAGAAACTGAAAAAAATATATTGCAATAACAGAAAGTCCAAATTGTAAAAATCTTTGAATTGAACCCATGGGCATTCTATCTCCATGCTACACCCGCAGCTCTATTTTTTTTTTAAACAGTCTCACTAGGTTGATGAGAGACTCACTATATTGAGGAGGCTGTCCTCAAACCTGAGATCCTCCTATCTCAACCTCCCAAGTATGGGGATTACAGGAGTGTGCCACCATGCCCGGCTTGAAATTTTTAACTAAATAGGAGACTTGCTGGAATGGACAGCAGACACTGTAACACTCAGGGGGATTTTCCTTGGGTGTAACAGAGGATTACCTTTCCTTCTTCAAAGTTAATTTAAGCATAAATCTAAAAGTCGATTCTAAACTTTCCAAGCCTCTACCTACAACCTGTTTATCTGTGTGTTTCTTAAGAAGGTCATACCAAACATTTATGATCAGCTTGAATGGAAACATTTTTCTGTTTTTCTTGGTTATTTTCATAGTGAACAATCATGCTATTTGAAAAAAATACTCCTAAGAAATCTACCTAAACAACAGGAAACCCCATGCCAACTTTGGGAAATACAGTACAAATAGGGGAAACTCTGATCCTTAGCAACAAGGGAAGTGCAATAGCTGTGGTGAAGCAGCTTTGAGCTGCCCCAAAGAGCACATTACGGAATTTTACTCCGTAACCCCAGAGGGGCCCAGGATAACCGAGTGCACCACAGGCCTAAGAGAGGTAAGCCGTCACTGCCTGGACCAAGTTTGCAACTTGTACGGTAGCTCCTGATGCCCCCACAGAGATCAGAATTAGTCTTCTAGATGTCTTCCTCTGTCAGCCCTGATAAAACAAAAGGAACTTCTAAGTTCATTCTTGCCTTGTTATTATCTTTGGGAGTATTTACATGCAACTACTAGAAAATCAGACATATGCTCTGAAGACATATGCTCTGAAAATCAGTCTACAGCTCTATTTCTCTGCATTTAAACAACTGCCATGAAACCAACTAAGGGTGTCAATAGACCCTGAATCAATAAAATTTTAGGTGCACACTGACTGTAGTCTACTCATTAAAAGGCACAAGCCTTGTTTTGCTTCTGAGAAAGAAGAATGAGGTAAATGCTTTTCTTTTCTTTCTTTTTTCTCTTTTTTTTTTTGTGGTACTGGGGATTGAACCCAGAGGCATTCTACCTTCAAGCGACACCCCCAGTCCAATTTTATTTCTTATTTGGAAGTAGGATCTCATTAAGTTGATGGGAGTCTCACTACTTGCTGAGGCTGTCCTCAAACGTGTAATCCTCCTGTCTCAGCCTCCCAAGCACCGGGATTACAGGCGTGTGTCACCATACCTGGCTAGGTAAATGCTTTTCTTAAGCCTTTACCCAGAGTTACCTTTTTTGATGTCTAAAGAGCATGCCCCCTTTACATCAAAAAGCAACATCTGTGTGTTTATATACAATTAACAAAAAGATAGACAACTCCTAAGCAACTTATATAATTTACCATTGTGGTTTTCATTGCTCAGAATAAAAAATGTTTTAACTACTATCAGTTATGCTAATTCTGTTTCTTTCTGTCGTACACACACACACACACACACACACACACACACACACACACTACTCTTTCATAGTTCAGAAACATTAAAGAGCCATAATAGCTCAAAGACAGAAAATTCTGTGTCTACAGATGCCAACCTAAATGAAGAATTCAGGTTTTTTTCCTGAATTCTATGTAAAATGAATTGGCCAAAAAAGGAGGCTTTGACTTCAGTCTTGATTCCATCTCTCTGTAGTTTTGGGCAAATAGCCTCTTAACGGTTAACCTCTTAGCCTTAAGATTAGGCTCACTCTGGGAGGCTGAGACAGGAGGATCACAGGTTCCAAGCTAGTGCGCAAAAACTTAGCAAGACCCTGTTTTAAAAATTTAAAAAATGACTCCAGACAAAGGAGGAGAAACCCCAGTGGAGCAATGGAAGAAGTCTAAGGGAGGATGGGGGAGTTTTAATGAAGGAAACATTTCCATTGGCACTAGGTACATATATGAAATTATCAATGCCAATCTCAATACCGTGTATGGGGAAGGTGGGATCCAGGGGGAAGCTCACCAAGTGCTGTGTTCATATATGTCCCTATCACTCTGAACTTCATTATGATGTGAGATTACAATGCACCAACAAACATATATTTAAAAAAGAGAGAGAGTTGAGGCTATAACTCAGAAGTAGAATGCCCCTGGGTTCAATCACTAGTAACACACACACACACACACACACACACACCATACACTAACTCACATGCATATGGTGAGGATTAAGTGAAATATTTTTCAGAGCCTGGCACACAGGATCTAGCACATAATGTGACTCAACTGACAAGTTTCTACCCTTCACTGTGCAGCAAGGTTCCTGGCACCATCAATAACTCTGGGGTGAACACTCCTATGTACACTCAGGGAGAAACTAAGCAGCCAAATTAGAGTGCTTAAGTTAAACTGCTATCTGGTATCATCTGCTCTAGTTTCAGCATCAAATTTGGAAAGCAAACTCCACATGCATTGGAGAAGTGAGAAGTGACCAGCACTCATGGGGCAAAATCAAGCAAGTTAACTCACTCACTATGGATTCAGAAACCTAAAAGCATGTACAGTTTTGAATGACAGTGACTGCTATCTTGAATAACTCATGTGAAAATTCTTCTTCAGGCCCATAGGAAAAATAAAAGTGACTAGGAATGCACATTTTCCTGGCAACTGCCCTTAAACAACACCCAAGAGATGGAAGGGTATGGTCCTGCCAGCTCCCTTGCCCCCCTCTGTACACTTCAGGAGTGTGACCTACATTGTTTCCAGAGCCCTCAGGACTGAGCCAATAATCTCCCTGGAGACTTTGCTGGATGCCACAACTTTGCTGGGCTTGCTTCCTTTTCTCTCCTGCCTCCCCAACCTCCTATCAGCTTTCCTGAGCAAATTCCCTAATATATCATGTTTCTAAGAATGAATCCTCCTCTGAAGGTCAGATTTGAGGAAATTCAATCTAAAATTGGTATCCATTGTGGGATGCATCTGTGTCAAAACAGGTGGCTGTTCCCATTTATTGAGGGCTTGAGGAGAATGATCTAGAGGTAAATATGAGCAATCCCTAGATAGATAACTGTGAGACTAGCTGTCCTCACTCACATGTGATAAGAATCATAACTGAGCCAGACCTGCATTTACTCTGGGCCAGGAGCTAACCCATTCAATCCACACAACTCCATGAGAGGTGGAATATTATTAACTCTATTTTTTAGTCCAAAGAGGTTAAGTGGCATGCTTGATTCAACAGAGCTAATAAGTGGCAGACATGAGATTCAAACCCAGACCCTCTGACTCCATGCTAGACAGCTTCTATAGATAGATAGGTTATGCTAACTATAATTGGCAAGAACATGACAAATAGGAACTATTTAATGATTTCCTACAGTTCCTCCAGCATTTCAAAAGCCAAAAACTTATTAACATTAATATTTAATTTATAATTTTAATTTTCTTTTAATACAACACCATGATAAAATTACATCCTAAAATTTCATACAAGCAAATACATACCTATGAGTATGACTTCCTCTTCCTTTAATTGTATGTCCCTAGTTTCCAATCAACTTTTGTGTTTTTATAATTTTTATTGGTACATTGTAATTGTACATTCTAGTGAGATTAATAGCGATATGATCATAAATGCATATAGCAGCATTATTTGGTCTAACTGTATTCCTAAATTGATCTTACAGGACTAAGGGAATATCCTGACTTCTGTATTATTATTGAAAGCATAAATATACAACTCAAGCTGGGCGTGGAGATGCACACCTGTAATGCCAATACTTGGGAGGCAGAAACAGGAGAATCACAGGTTTGAGGACAGTCTCAGAAACTTGGCAAGACTCTCAGCAACCTAGAGAGATTCTATTTCAAAGATAAAAATAAAAATGGTTGAGGGTGTAGCTGGGAAGTACGATGCCTCTGGGTTCAATCCCCAGTACCTCCCCCAATACACAATTCAATTCCCCAATAAAACATTATTAATACCATACATCCTATGGAAAATATTTGACATTCTTGACCACAAGATTTCATTTTAGTAACTATTAAAATTATATTGCCTCAGTTCAAATGTGCCTTTGGAAGCTTTATATTATGTTCTTCAGTGACATCTCAAGGAAAAAAGAAACTCCTTTTAAAAATGTACTGGTAAAAATGCTGTGAATTAGTTAATCCAAATACAGCACAAATACCCAACATCATCATTACAAACAATTGGGTTACCATCATTTCACATCGCTTTGTATGAAAGGGACAATTTCATGATCCAAAGATTCATGAGTTAGCTCTAAATGGCATGCCAGGCAGGTCATCTATAGTTCAAAATTCCACGGCTGAAATCACACTGAAAAATAGATGGCATAAATCCAGTCATTTCAATTTCTATACTTATCCAAATAGTAAGATATTTGTTATAATAGGGGTATTTTCTGATAGAACTGAGAGCCACTGTTTTATAAAAATCTAAAATATAGAAAGAAGTCCTACAAATGGCCAATTTCTAGGAACAGAACCTCAAAATAAGACAGAATCTTTGTGGTGTCATCCAACGACATCTGCCTAGCTTATGAATTGCCTCTGTAATGGTCTAAATCAAGTGTCTTCTTCCAGAACACCTCCTCAATTCAAATGTTTAAAGAGAAAAATGCACAGGTCTTTTTCTCAATTGAGCAAACATGATATTACTTCTTTCAGCTTCTTCTGCTCTATGTATAAATGACAACATGTATCAGAACATGTTCCTGAATGGTAGGGAAGAACAGATTTAAAGCTTTTGCTGAAAATAGAATATAAATTAAACCTAAAAATTAAATCAGTCAGTTAGTTATAGAGGGTTTTTTTTAGCATACAAGAACTTTTTCCTCATTTCTCAGATAAGTATGCAAAAATAGCTCAGAGGTATCTTATACCAATAGAATAATGAACTCTTACATGGTGATAGTTCCTGTGCATTCTCTATGGACTCAGGCTACTATTAATAACACCTTACAGCCTATTTATTGAATGCTATTTTAAAAGATTCCTCTGAAAACATAGCAGCTAATAGATCATTTATCCATTATCTGATACAGGTGTTAGCAGTATAGGAATCATTCAGCTGACTTTCCTCCGAACAAAACTTTTTATAACAGTTGGGACATCTCCCAACTCTCAATAAGGTAATGATGGTTTCTGAGCCAGGATATGAGAACATATAAGGAACTTTCCGGTACCATCTCCAAAGGGATTTGCTGCTAACAGATAGAAACAAATGAATGAATACAAAATCATAGAAACAAAGTGTGTGTGTGTGTGTGTGTGTGTGTGTGTGTGTGTGTGTGTGTATCAAACTGCCCTATACTATTATTTAGAACTTAATATTCCAAAAATGGTAAATTCTTCAAGTTCAAATAAGAAAGAATACTTTTCCTTCCATTTCACTTTAGATTCCATGGAGAGTTTATAGTGCTTGTTGCTGTCTTTCCTATCTTCCCTCAGAGTTTTGTCTTTCTTCCCTAAATCTCCTTCTCCATGCTCTGTTTCTAAGGTTTTTTGTTTCTTAGTACTTGTTATGGTCAGATATAGAATGCCCCCTAAAGAGCTCAGGGTTGATATAGTTAAGTCAGAGGGTTGTAATTTCATCAGTAATGTCATCATTATAATGGATTTATCTGGGTGGCAACCTAGGTTGGTGGGGTGTGGCTGGAGAAGGTGGGTGCCTGGGGGTATGGGCCTAGGTATTGTGCTTGTGTCTTTGAATATCCTTGCTTGCTTGCTCTCTTGCTTCCAACCTCCATGATGTGAGAGCAGAGTCCATGTACTCTTCCTCTCTCTGTTTCCTACTACAATACCCTGAGATCCATAGACCCCGGCCACACATGGCCTGAACCCTGAATCTCCAAAAACGCTGTGAGCAAATAAATCTTCCTTCCTCTAAGTTGTGTGTTCAGGTCCTTTGATTGTAGCAGTGAGAATGCTGACTCAGACACGACCTATAAGCATTTCCCTCTCCATTCTCTCTTCCCCAGTCTCTCCCTCTACCCTCTTCTCCCCACTTCCCTTCCTCCCTCACTCTTTTCCACCTCTCTGATCTGGCCATTGTCTGAACCCAACGCATATTTATTCTTAATGTACTTGCTCTTATTACTGTTTTTAGAAATGTTTATCATATGTATGATAAATATGTGTGTACACGCACATATATTCATGCATATATATGTATAAACTCTCACAAATATAATAGCTCTGTCAATTGAAAGAGAACTTGTCCTCTTTTAAGTTTTTTAACTCCCCTTGCCTTGAAAATGTATTCCAACCCACCAAAGCAACACTGAAGAGTATGTTGTAGGCCGTTGAATTACTGACATTAGCATGAAGAATTTCTGCAAGACTTATGCAGGCTTTTTCTTTATTGGAGTGAATTTCCGTTGGTGGCCTTGTGTCCACACTAAATGCTTGCTGCAGAGTTTCTTCCTATTAACTAGTCCCCTTTCTCCATTTACCACTCCCTCAATAAAACCTCTTGGACAACCATAAAGGGCTCCTTTCTTTATTGTCCATAGAGGATTTTATTAAGGTTTATGGATTTGGGTTTTTTCTTATTGTAGATATATTTACTGTATAGTAAAAATGCCACTTCAAAAAAAAAAGACTCCAAATGTGCACCAAAACCTAATAACCTGCTTTAACATTGCAATACCACTTAAAAATACTCTGATATCAAGATGAAATTGAAACAAAGAAAAAATTTATTTCGGGTCATTTTCCGCATAAGGTCAATTTTTTGAGGCAACAGACAAAACAGCTATGCAAGTTCAGACAACAGTAGGCTATAAAATACAGTGGAATTTTAGGCCACTCAAAAAAAAAGAAGAGATTAGATGAAGCACAAGAGGATCTTGATTCACAGCCCTCTAAGATCCCTTCCAGTCGGCCTGCCTCCAAGACAAATGCACTTGGGCCCATGCCTTTGTTACATGGGCAGATAAAAGAAGGCTTAACAAATTTTTCTATTAAGCACTGAGAAAATCATTCATTACTCCTTTCTACACGGAACCCAGGACAAAGACTCCAGAATTCAGAAATGACAATGAAGGGAAAATGAGAAGTGCCAAGATTCCCATCCAAGATAGACTCTGTCTTAGCTAGAAGACAGTTTAATGAGAATCATACAAAATAAGTGATACCATCTTCTAGAATCAATGCACATGTACAAAAGTCTACAGCATTTCTTTTTTCCTTTTGCCCATACTGGACTGTGTATACATTTCCAAAGATGAAGAGCATAATGGAAGGACATTTCACAATACTTATACCATTTTTTGTCACTAGGTCATCCTTTTATATTAACACTATCAATTAATAATGCTTCAAAAATAGAATATAAAGGGCTTATCAACATGTGAAAATACAAAGTATAAAGCATGTCTCTACCCTCAAGAAGCTTATGATCTATTTGAGTGGAAATCTCAATATGTGTTAACCAATATAACTCCGAAGATGCATACTTGAAGAGTTAAAAATAAGGGAGGATCATATTGTTACTCATTAAACCACTTATTTAAAACATACTATATAAGGTACTAGGATAAGCACTTTTGCAGCTTATCCCAACTCCCTAAGAATTTATATTTAAGTGGAATAGGATAAGACAAATATACAGGGAACATTAAGAATATATGGATTATTAAAAGTTGCTATTGTATTTTAAGCAAAAGGCTAAAAAATGGAGAGATTTCCAGTAAGTTGATCAGAGATATCCTCAGAAAGAGGGTGCTATTAGATTCAGATTTTGAAGAACAGGAAAGATGAAAATATACTTCAAAGAGATGTTCTTAAATACATGGCATATCCAAAAGAACAGAAACAACAACAACAAAAAAGATAAATATGTAGAAAATAAGTAGTTCAGCTTGTCCAGCACAGAGAGGACATTTGTAATAAGCTCACTTTCATACATTTTGAATTGAAGTTCTGAAAGTACAGCCAATACGAGATAGAAGAAGAGATTTAATGTGAGAATCAATCATATAGAAGACGACACAGAGGAACCTCAGAGACATCCAGGAGGGAAAATAAAAAGAGTCTGAGCCAAAAACTTAGAAAACCCTCCATGGCGCCAAAGGATGGAGAAAAATGAGTGAGTTCCTGGGGGTCACCAGGGAAGGTTTTCTGCAAGAAATAAAACTTGAGCTGAGTTTTAGAGTGGTTAAAACACAGATCAGGGTAGAGGAAAATAGAGGGTACCCTTGGCAGGGGCTCTGATGTGCCTTAAATTGATGGAAACCAAGAAGCACAGAAAATCTGGAGGCCACCAAGAGGTGGTGAATGCAAGGTGAGCAATTTTACCTGACATGATCAAAAACAATATTTACAAAGATGCAATTAGGCTGAGATATACAGATCCTTGAATCTTATCAAGAAGGTTTTATCCTAATGGCTGTGTGGAGTCATTGAAGGTGTTTGATCAGCGAAGTGATTTGGTGGTATTTCAGGGCTAATCACTAATCTAAAACACTAATGAACCACACCCTATATGGTAATATTAATTTGATTTGTTTTCTACTAAAATCAGGCCAGATAATTTTTTGGTCCTGGGTAGCTATTATGTGCATTATAAAATATTTAGTAGCAACCAGGCATGACGTTGCATGCATATAAATCCAGTACTTGGGAAGCTAAGACAGGAAGATTGCAGGTTCAAGGTTAGCATGTTTTAATTTAGTGAGGCCCTATTTCAAAACAAAAACTAAAAAGGGCTTGGTGTGTAGCTCAGTGGTAGAGCTGGGTAGCCCCTGGGTTCAATCTCCAGTACCACACACATACAAATAAAGAATGTTTAGTAGCAACCTTGAATTCTAATCATTAAATGCCAGCAGCATTTCCCGAGTTGCGACACAGTATCTTTAAACATTGCCAAGTCATTTTGAGGGTCAAAATACTCCCAGATGAGAACTATTACCCTAACATTACCACTAAAGTAACAAAAGTCATAGCAAATAAAGGATGAAGATAAAATACCACAAAAATACTAAATTAGTTCAAAAGAAAAAAGATACAAAGGAAAAGGAGAACAAAGATGGTATGAAACAAATAGAATAAAACAAGTAGCATGATAATGATAGCTGACTAAAACTTAACTGCATCAATAATCACATTAAATGTAAGTGGCCCAAATAACCCACTTAAAAGGTACAGACTGTCAGATTGGATAAAATTAAAAGACTTAATTATATGCCACCTACAAGAAATTAAATTTAAATTTAAGGACACAGTGGGTTAAAATAAAATTATGAAAGATGATACATCATGCTAACATTAATCTAAATAAAGCTAAAATTTCTATATTTTAATATAGGCATATAATACCAGACATAGAAGATTTCAGAACACAGAATATAATGGGGGGAACACAAATTTCAAGATAATAAAGTGGTCTGTTTACGAAGAGAACATAACAATCCTAAATGTTTATGAGCATAATAACAGAGCTGCAAAACACATAGAAACAAAGTAGATGGAATGTCAGAAGAAGCAGACAAATCATAATTAGAGTAACATATTTTAACAACTTTTTCTAATACTCAATAAAACAGACAGAAAATCAATTAAAAATAGGTTTGAGCAACACAACAACTTGACCCAATTGTCATTCAATGAACATTATATGCAACATTACAGAATATGCATTTTTTCTTTTTTATTATTACTATTTTTATTTATTTATTGGTGCATTGTAATCACACATCTTGATGGGTTTCAGGGTGGTAGAGGTATACATGCACACATCGGTCAATTAGCCCTCCCCCAATTCCCACCCTCATTTGCTCACCCTTCCCTCCTTGTGCTCAGCATAGTAGTTGACTTTGATAAGTTTGTGTATGTACATCCTGTGCATTAGGGTGTTTCCCTCTTCTCCCCTCCAATCTCCCTCATTTATGTCACTTTCTTTACTCATCTAAGGTTTTCTCCATCTTTGTCTGGACTCCCTCCTATGTCCTATTCTCCCTAGCTCCCACATATTAGGGAGAGCATTTGACTTTTCGCTTTTTGTGACTGACTAATATCACAGCATAATGTTCTCTAATTCCATCCATTTCCCTGCAAATAACGTAATTTCGTTCTTTATGACTGCATAAAATTCCACTGTGTATATATCCTATAGTTTTGTAATCTATTCATCTGTTGATGGACATATTGGCTGGTTCCATAGTTTGGCAATATGATGTTGGCTGTGGGCCTATTGTATATTGCCTTTATTATGCTGAGGTATGTTCCTTCTATTCCGATTCTCTGCAGTGTTTTTAGCATGAATGGGTGTTGGATTTTGTCAAATGCTTTTCAGCTCTATTGCATTGATCATGTGATTTTTGTCTTTAGTTCTGTTTATGTGGTGGATTACATGGATTGCTTTTCATATGTTGAACAAGCCTTGCATCCCTAGGATGAACCCGACTTGGTCATGGTGTATGATTTTCTCTATGTGGTTCTGAATGTACGTTGCTAGTATCTCATTTAGAAGTTTTGCGTCTAAGTTCATCAATGATATAGGCCTGTAGTTTTCTTTTCTTGAGCTGTCTTTATTTGGTTTTGGTATTAACATGATATTGCCTTCATAAAATGTATTTGGGAGAGTCCTGTTTCTTTCTATTTCACAGAATATTGAGGAGTACTGGGATTAGTTCTTCTATAAAGGTTTTTATAAAATTCACCTGGAAGATCATCTGGACCTGGGCTTTTTTTGGTGGTAGGTTCTTTATTGCTGCTTCAATCTCTTGGATTGCTATTGGTTGGTTTAAATTTTCTATATCTTCTTGATTCAACTTAGGAAGGTTGTATGTGTCTAGAAATTTGTCAATTTCTTCTAGGTTTTCCATTTTGTTGGAATATAGTTTTCAAAGTTGTTTCTTATAATCCTCTGGATTTTTGTGCTATCAGTGGTAATATTCCCTTTTTCATCTCTTATTTTAGTAATTTGGGTTGATTTTCTTTTGGTTAGACTGGCTAGTGGTTTATCTATCTTGTTTATTTTTTCGAGCAACCAGTTTTTGGTTTTGTTGATTTTTTGTGTTGTTTTTTTAATTCTCTACTTCATTGATTTCTGCTCTGATCTTAATAATTTCCTGTCTTCTACTGGCTTTGGGGTTAGATTGTTCCTGTTTTTCAAGGGCTTTAAGGTGTGTCATTAGGTTATTTATTTAGTGATTTTCTGTTCTTCTTATGTGAGCACTCAGTGCTATGAATTTTCCTTTTAATACTGCCTTCAGAGAGTCCCAGAGATTTTGATATGTTGTGTCTCTGTTTTTGTTTGTTTCTAGGAATTTCTTAATTTCTCCCCTTATTTCTTCTGTGACCCATTTCTCACTCAGCCATGCAGTGTTCAGTCTCCATGTGTTTATGGTGTTTCTCTGGGTCCTCTTATAGTTGATTTCTAGTTTCATTCCATTATGGTCTGAAAAGACACAGGGGATTATATCACATTTTTTTAATTTGCCAGTACTCATTTTGAGGCCTAGGATATGGTCTATTTTAGAGAATTTACCATGAGCAACTGAAAATAATATGAATTCAGCTGTAGTTGGATGAAATATTCTGTATGTGTCTAGTAGGTCCATTTGGTTTATAGTGTTCCTTAGCTCTATGGCATCTTTATTGACCTTTTGTCTTGAAGATTGATCTATTGGTGTGACAGGGGTGTTTAAGTCTCCCAATATTATTTTACTGGGATGTATGTGTGACTTAATATCATGAATAATTTTTTATGAAAGTGGTTGCATCTATGTTTGGGGCATAAATGTTGACTATTGTTATATCCTCTTGCTGGATTGTTCCTTTTACCAGTAAGAAATGACCTTCTTTGTCTCTTCTGATAAGTTTAGGTTTGAAGTCTAATTTGACTGATATCATAGTTGCTACTCCTGCTTGTTTTCAAGTTCCATTAGCATTGATTACCTTGCTCCATCCCTTCATCTCTAGTTTTTGAGTATCCTTACTTGTAAGGTGTGTTTCTTACAGGCAGCATATAAAAGGATTATGATTTTTAATCCATTTTGCCACCTTATATCTTTTTAATGGGGAGTTGAGGCCATTTATATTCAGTGTGATTATTGAGAGATGAGTTTTAATTCCTAACATTTTGAGTTTTAATTTCTGTTTGAGGTAGTTTTTGTTCTTTGCCTATTTGTTTGATGGAAATCATTGTTTCTCTGGTTCTGGTGTTTCTTTATTATTTCTTCTTTGTAATTAATCTCTTTGAGTATTTTCTCTAGTGCTGCATTGGAAGACATAAAGTCTCTCAGCTTCTGTTTGTCATGGAAGGTTTTTATTTCCCCATCAAATTTGATACATATGTTTGCTGGGTAGATAAATCTTGGTCAGAAGTTGTTTTCTTTCAGAGTTGGGAATATGTCACTCCAGGCCCCCCTGACTTTCATGACTTGGTTTGAAAAGTCTGGAATGATTCTTATTGGTTTGCCTCTGATGTCCCTTGGTCTTTTACTCTTGCTGCCTTTAAGATTCTCTCCTTGGCCTGTACATTAATCAAGTTGATTATTATGTGACGTGGTGAACCTCTTCTCTGATCTTGTCTATTGGGGGTTCTATATGTTTCCTGTACCTGTGTGTTGACCTCTTTGTCTATGTTTGGAAATTTTTCTAATATTACTTCTCTGAAAAGATTATTGATTCCTTTGGTTTCAGTTTCTATTCCTTCGTCTGTGCCTATTATTCTTAGGTTTGCTCTTTTAAGATTGGGTGAGATCTCTTCAATGTCCAATTCATGCTGTCTCATTGTTTTTCCTAAATTATATACTATAGCCGGGCGTGGTGGCACACACTTGTAACCCTAGTACTTGGGAGGCTAAGACCGGAGGATCCGGGTTCGCGGCCAGCCTCAGCTACTTAGTGAGGTCCTCCACATCTTAGCAAGACCCTGTTTCAAAATAAAGAATAAAAAATAGGGCTGGGGGTGTAACTCAGAGGTAGAATGCTCCTGGGTTCAATCCCCAGTACCGCAAATAAATAAATAAATAAATAAATTATATACTATGTGTTCACTTTTGGAGAGGTCATCTTCTAAGAGTGAGATTCTGTTTTCCATGTGGTCTAGTCTATTATTGATAGTTTGTATTGATGCCTTCATTTCAATTATTGCATCCTTCACTTCCTTCAGAGCTTCTTTTTTATTCCTGTTCAAAGTGTCAGATTCTTTGTTTATTTAATCATTCATTCCTTTCAGGCTCTCTCTGAATTCTTTTCAGAAATCCTGTATCATTTCTACTATTAAAGTTCTTAATTGTCCTTCTGGCAATCTTTGCACTTCTGTGTTGGCAGGTTCTGATGTTGTGTAGTTGTGGGAGCTCATTATTTCTTTGCTATTCTTCCTTGTCATGATTTCAGGTTTCTTAAGTTTATATCTTTGTTGCCTTTGGTAGCTCTCTCTCACTCTGTAGAATCTCTCTTCCTTTGTAGTATCTTATTTTGGAGGTAGATATTGGCTACTAGGTGAGCCTTAAATGTGAATAGCCTTTACTGAATGATTATTCTCAGCTCTTTGTTATGTGTTTTTTACCCTTTAAAACCAACTTTGAAATCTATGTACTGTATCTCCCCACTGTAGTTCTGCCTGTAGATCATCAGTACTGGGTTGCAGTTACTCTAGGGTTCCTTCTGCCCACTGCACTGTTGATATTGATGGGTTCCAGGTATTAAGGTTCAGGGACCCATTGCCTCCTTAATAGGGAGTAGACTCAGGAGTGTTAACTGGACAGTTTGTGTCCTGCAGGTACCCAGTGCTGCTAATGCCCCTCCACTGCAAGCATGCATCTTTGCTTTTTCCACTGGGCCTGTCCCTATGTCTCTCTGTCTACACATATGGCAGGTGTCACCAGCGTGGGACCTAGGACCTATGTCTCTCTTTGCCTACAGTAGTGGCAGATGTTGCTGTGACCCAACTCTGTGCAAACACAGAATTACATGTTTTCCACAGAGAATGCTGGATTGGTCTGATTTTTCTCCAGGTACCACAACTGTGAGTCCTGTGGCAATCCCTGGAAACCCTACAAGGGTGCTGCGACCTGCAGGCTGTAGGTCTGTCCCACCCAAATGTCACAGGGGCTGTCTGCTTATCCACACTTTTGCTGTGTCTTACAGCAGACACCACTCCCAACTCCACTGGGGTGATCTGCAAAGTCTCAGAACCCACGAATCTATTGCTTGCCAAATGAGTCCCTCTGGCCACACTGGGTGATCTCCCCCTGGGGTGTCTCGTTAACTTACCAGTCTCCTTGAGCGCTGCTCTTAATCTCTGGGGGAGGGGGTGGGCTCAGTCATTGCCGCAGGTTCTGGTCAGGCCACCAGGCACTTGGGTTTCTGTAGAGCGAGCGTAGAGTAAGCCACCGCCCACTTTCTCTGATGATGATCCGCAGTTGCTGAACCCACAACAGGTCACTGGCCTCTCCATTGGCAGCCTGTGGGAGCCGTAATGCCAGCAGTTGCCAGTGCAGCCAGGCCGAGATGTTGCCACCGCTGCCACTGCTGCTGTTTGGGTCTCTGTCGAGCATGGAGCGAGCCGCTGCTTGCTTTCGCCACCTATGATCTGTAGTTGCTGGACTTACAACAGGACCTTGGCTTCTTTGTTTGTGGTCTGTGGAAGCTGCAATACTGATAGCTGCCAGCGCACCCTGGTCAAGATGGGGCCACCACTGCTGCCTCTGTTGCCGCCGCCACCATTCTGAACTCTGTTGAGCATGGAGTGAGTTATTGCTTTCCCTCATTGCTGATGCTCTGCAGTTGCTGGACTTACAACAGGTCACTGGCTTCCCTGTTGGTGGTCTATGGAAGCCACACTGCCATTAGCTGCCGGCGCGGCCTGGCCAAGATGGTGCCGCCACCACTGCTGCTGCCACCATCTGGGTCTCTGTCGAGCGTGGAGCAAGCTGCTGCTCCCCCTCATTGCTGATTCTCTACAGTTGCTGGATTTACAACAGGCCACCCTAAGGAAGGCCGAATAAACATTATTTTCAAGTTCAGTAGAACATTTAGCAAGACAGACAATCTTTTAGGTCACAAAACAAGTCTCAAAGAATCCAAGTCATATAAGAATACCATCTAGTCACAATGAAATTAAATTAGAAATTAGGAACAGAATGCTGGAGTGTGGGATGATTTGTTTCTTATTTAAAAACAAGAAGCCTGGCATGCCATGGCTCATTGAAAGATGCTCTACTGCTTCACCTGTAGCGCTTGGCTCTCCGCCCTCACCTCCACCCACAGAGGTTATCCACTTGTCTTTTTTTCCTTCTTCACCTCATCTTTACCCTTCCACCTCTTCTCCAAGTGCTGCACACTTGGAGTCTCCAGCACCGGCCTATCCATGTTCCTCATCTGCTTTCCCCCTCTTCCCCCTGCAAGTGACTGGTCACTGTCCCTGTGAGGAGTCCTCTGCCAAAACCTACCTCCATTGCAAAGCCAACTCTTATGTCTGGGCCAATTTTGCAGCCAATGCCATCACCTCTGCCTGTTCACCTTAGAAACCCGGCCAGACCTGCTCACCTAATGCCAATGCTCATTGTGTGTCAAACAAAAAATGTTCTCATTTTGAAATTCAACAGAACAGTCCTGGATGCTGTTAAAATGCAAGGTGTGCCCTTCAGGTGAACCTACCACAGAACAGCAATCCTTCCTGTTTGAGGAAAAGTAGGTTACCTGTTCTCAGTCCTTTCCTCTCCCCTATATTTCCCTCCTACTTCCCACTCCAAACAAAAACAAGAAACACTAGGGAAAAAAAGAAATTAGGAACAGAAATATCTCTGGGAAATATTTAGAAACTAGAATATTTTATGGAATACATGGGTCAAAGGATAAATCAATTATTATATTAGAAAGAATTTTGAGCCAGGCATGGTGGCACACGCTTGTAATTCCAGCACTTGGGAGGCTGAGACAGGAGGATCACAGGTTCACGGCCAGCCTCAGCTACTTAGTGAGGCCTTCCACAACTTAGTGAAACCCTGTTTCAAAATAAAGAATAAAAAAAAATAGGGCTGGGGGTGTAGCTCGGAGGTAGAATGCACCTGGGTTCAATCCCCAGTACCGCAAAGGAAGGAAGGAAGGAAGGAAGGAAGGAAGGAAGGAAGGAAGAAGTTAATTAATTTGAACTAACAAAAAATATAAAAATATAAGATATTAAAGTTTGTGGGATGTCACTAGAGTAGTATTTATTTATTTTTTTGTTTGTTTGTTTGTTTGTTTATAATACTGGGGTTGGAACCCAGGGGCATTCTACCTCCAAGCTATACCCCAGCCCTATTTTCTTCTTTTATTTTGAAACAGGGTCTCACTATGTTGTGAAGGGCCCCCATTAAGTTGCTGAGTCTGTCCCCAAACCTGCAATCCTCCTGTCTCAGCCTCCCAAGAACTGGGATTACAAGTGTACACCACCACGCCTGGCTGAGTAGAATTTAAAAGAGAATTTATAATCAATCCAAGCAAAATCGTTCACACCTCTAATCCAAATTCATGGAAGGCTGAGATAGGAGAATCTCACAGTTTTGAGGTAAGCATGTAGTAACTTAGTGAGACCCTGTTTCAAAAATAAAAAAAATAAAAAAGGGCTGGAGATGTAGCTCAGAAGTAGTCCCTACCCCCAGTTCAATCCCCAGTACCACAAATAAATAAATAAGAATTTATAGCATTAAAGGTTCATAATAAATAAGAAGAAAGGGCTCAAATAAATCACCTAGCTTCCACTTTTGTAAACTACAAAAAGAGAAAATTAAATCCAAAGAAAATAGAATAAAGGAAATAAATAACAGATGAGAAATTAATAAAATAAAAAACTAAAAATCAATGGAGAAAATCAATGAAACCAACTAAGTTTTTCAGAATATCAATAATATTCATAAACCTCTAGCCAGACCAGACTGGTAAGAAAAAGAGAGATACACACAAATTTCCAATGTAAGAGTCCAGTGAGTGAAATTTTTAAAAATTTTCCACACACTGAGTGCTCTCTGAGTAAATAAACTTGAAACTTGGGTCAGAAGAAAAATCTTGAAAGTTAAAGGGCAGTCAGAGAGAGACCAGAAAAATTTACGTATGTGTTTACATTTCACAGAGAGATGAGACTCAGACTTGCATAGACATGTCACAGGTTTTATACTCAAAGACACAATGAAGATTAAGACTAAATGAATCAGAAGAATACAATCACAAAGATGGAGCACCTGAACTTGCAAGCCTCTCAATGTTTAAGAGGTCATGCCCAATTGTGACAGTTTGAATACAGTTCTTAGCTAATTCTTTGCTGATGGTATTTCTCCTTATCAGTGTGATGAAGGAAACTCTTAAGGTCATTTAGCACATATTCTAGTGTCCAGGCAAGACTGAATTATGTTCCACCAATATCTACTCATTCTATTTTTAGATCTTTAGAGAATACATTTGTGCAATTTCAATAATATGATAATATGATCAAGTGTACAATACCACTATCTTGTTTACACATTCTAAGAGCCATTTTGTATTTCCTTTAATGTAATTTATACTGATTTTCTCTTTTCACATCTTGGAAAATATAGTTAACAGCTAGCCATCTTCCTTTACGTGTTATCCCTTACTTCCTGTGAGGACAGCTGGGGAGCAACATGCCTATCCCCAGGTGGTCAATTGTGACCTCTATAGAGGTTATTATATAGTCTGTGTTGATAACTGGATAAAGGGAAGTCACGCAATTGAGTTCTGACCAAAAAGCCTTCAATGAAGCTTGCTGGATGACCAGGGGAAGGATATTCCTCATTGGTACAAAGAGAGAGACACAAGGAGACATCCGCCATTTGTCTCCCTCCTAAAAAATCATATGCAAAAAAAATTATTCAGATGCTAAACCAGTGTGTCACTCATGTCAGAATTCCTTTATTCAATCCATGCTTCAGCATCAGCCACAGAGAGGGTAGGTCACTGGCACACGTATTAACACAGGCTAATCAGGACAGCTGGAGCCATCCTGTGACCACAAGGGGAGGCTTCTCTGATGTCATGATGATGACAGAAGAGAAATATGGAGAAGCCTGGGCCCTCAAGGACTCTGCTTAGCAGCCAAACTGATCCTGGTACTGCCTATTTCAAAATTCCTCATTAAATAAACTTTAAAATGGCCTTCTTATTTAAGCCATTTTTAGTTGGGTCCTCTGATGCTTTTTTAAAATCCTTGTAGTCTAAGCCACTTTCATGTTAGTTATTACTAGGAAGTTCCCAGGAATGCTCTTATGTGATGGTTACCTCCAGTACCACTTGTCAGCCTGTCCCTTGAGCCACACTCTCCAAAGATCCTCTAAGAATTGGTAAGGCAGCATTCTGCCAGGCCAAATATAGGGCTTCCAGAGACATCCCTGGCATAGACATTCTGGAAGAAGTAGTGTCTGCCACTTCTCAGCCCCCATAACATTTCCCCAGAACCAGCAAGACCATGACTAAGCCCAGACTGAAGTTCCCCAGAAATATCTGCTGAGGATAGCTACAAAAGAAGTTCTTAGGGACATGGGTGAGGTGGAGCAAGCCTGAAATCCATGCAGAAGAGACGCTCCTGGTAGAGGATAGACCTTAAATCTGTGAGTAAGGAACTGCTTCCGCTCCTCTAGGAATGGCTGAGGTAGGGCATCCCATGGAGAGACTCCTTGCTGGCTGTCCTTTGCCTCCCTAGAAAGCCTTTGCTACAGGTCATGGCTGCTCATCCATGACCTGTAAGAGCAGGTTTCAAAGAGAGATAAATATTCAATTTTATTTTCTTGGCAAATTACTGTGGTGCACAGGACAGGAAAATATAAAATGTTAAGCACATAGTAAATGCTCACTAAGCCTTTCTCTGATTCATTAATAAAGTACAGTAAGAACATTTATAGCTACAATACTTGCTATTTCCCCTCTGACAATTATAGTTTACCTGATCCCTGCCTCTCTTTCTGATTTGCTCTGGAAAACAGTTAGTGGGATCTTCAGAGATTAGAAGAAAGGAGGAGAGTGAGAGGCATCCCTACAACAGGCTCACAGGCAGGCCACAAGTAGAGTAAGAGGGAGAGCTGACCTCGGGAAATTCACCCTGGTCTGGAGCCGTGCTCTCAGCCGCTGGTGCAGAGCCTGCTTGCCTCAGCACACCGCAATTGTAGATGCTGAGCCAATCTGAAAACCATAGGTGAAATATGCATGTGAACGCTCACAGTGATGTGACCAATACATTCTCTGCCAAAGTAAATTCAAGAAAGGCCAAATTATAAATGAAATATAGCAGAATACGCAAGAAACCAAAAACTTGTTGACGATTTAGAATTTTAGAGGTTATAAACATCCGTCACTTGTGAGAATGTCACAGAGCTTAAGTTTCCATGGCATCTTCTGGAGCAGTCCTCAGCCAGGCCTCTCCAAAGCTTCTTTCTCAGTCTTCCCTACTTCTACATAAGTTTCAGTCTGAGCAACCATCTCCTTTCTGATTGGTGTATTATTTATCATTAAATATGTTAATCTTTCCATTACTTTATAGTTAAGTACTACTAAGTCATAGACCAAATGAAGCATAACTGGGTTTCTGCTACATTCTGGGATCCATTCTGATGTTTTTATCTCTGCTTTACATTTATTTTATACTCTGACTTCAGGGCCAACACTGTTTCCAAGTGTTTGCAAAATACTTAATTGTTACCCCTTCACTGCTAGTGTTACTTCCAAAATATCACACAAAAAATAATGCCGATGCCAAACAGGTATATCACCTACATCAGAATTTGTTTGCTCAACCCATACTCCAGCACCAGCCTCAGAGAAGTTGGCCCACAGGCACATAAACAGCTCCAGGAAAAGAACTGCTATCACAATTCTTACAATAGATCACGCAACAGGAATCCTGGGACTGTCCATGAACACAGTCTCCTGACTCCCTCCCCCTATCGTTTTGATCGATCTTTTAAAATATTCCCATTCCTATCTGTGTTAGTCAACTTTCCACAACTGTAAGAAGATACCTGACAAGATAAGACTGATAAAAGAAAAGGGCTATTTTGGTTTACAGCATTGGAGCTTCTAGTCCGTGAGTGGTTGGCTCTATTGCTTTAGGCCTGTGGTAAAGCAGCACACGGCAGAGCAAAACCACTTATATCATGAGCCAGGAAGCAAACAGAGACAGGAAGAGGAAGGGCCCAGAGCCCCGCAATTCCTTTTGGAATTCTCCAATGACCTAAGGACCTCTCTCAAGGCCCACATCTCAAAAGTTCTACCCCTTGCCTATGTAGTGCCACTGTGGAACCAAACCTTTACCACATGGGTCTTTGGGGGACTCTCAACATGCAAACTATAGCACCACTCCAACTACATTAATTAATATCTGGATACCGCAGACCTCTCAATTCTCATTATTCCACTGCTAACAGAATGCCCGTGTTCTGGCCACGCACATATGAGCACAAACCTGCCTGGTGTCAGCTCCATTTCCCTGGATTCCCTGGGAGAAACATTAGTGCATCCTATTGGATTTCAGTTTACACGCAGCAATGACAAGTTTATATCCTTGAGGGCATTTACCAAAAGCTTTTTGGCTATAGTGGCCCATCCAGTTGGGTACTTAACCATACCTCCAAAACAGGTTTTCTCGAAAGCAGGGGAAAAAATTTTGTCTCAAGATCGGTTATACAAATATATTTTGTCTCCTAAAAGAAACATTAAAAAGGCCACTGAGCCCTCCAGTGGTAAAATTATGAAAGTGTTATAATGCCCACTCAAGCAGCCTAGAGCACTCTCTTGAAGACAGGTGGAAACAGAATAGACAAGATTAAGTCAGTTTAGAGTTTTGGAGTTTTCTGAAAGTTCAGTTAGCCGAACATTCCATTCCAACAGGCATTCCATTTTCTGGAATAGTCTCTTCCCAGCAATGCCTATAAGCAAAGTCAAATTTATTTACTGTGCTTTAAGGTTTATTTATTTTCACAGTGATGAATTTTAAAAGTTTAATGAAATGTGTTACCATAAGACATAGCTGATGAGTCTGGTTCTGAGAGGAAATTATAAGACTTGTGGAAATCAAAACTGAAGTGCAAACAGTGGTCACCCCCAGAGATCTGTAATCAAAGACTGAATGTCTTCATTTAAAGACTATCTGATGACCAGGGCTTGGTGGTGCCTACATATAATCCCAGTACTTGGGAGGCTGAGACAGGAGGATCTCAGGTTCGAGGCCAGCCTTAGCAACTTAGCAAGGCTCTCAGAAACTTAGTGGGACCCTGTTTCAAATTAAAAAGTAAAATAGGGATGGGGTGTATCTCAGAGGTAGAATGCCCGTAGGTTCAATCCCCTAGTACCCCCCCCACACACACACAAATAACAAAGACTAGTTTGAATTGAAGATGTTCAATAAATATGCTAATGATTACTCTTGTGGTAGACATTTTCCTATATCGACTTACATAGTGTTAGATACATGCTTACAACTCTCTGCTTTTCTAATTTCTAAAAAATGAAAGGAATGGAGAGAGGCGACAGGTACTTGCTTTGGTGGCAGGTCAAGACACACGACCTCTCCTATGAAGCTCCTGACCTTTGACTTTACCATCTCCTCTCTGTGGTTACTAACCAGGAGCCCAACTTATTGGATACTCTAGTCACGAGCTTGGAGTCTTCGTTCCCCTCGTTACTTCATTCGCCCACACTTTTACTCATTCACAACTCATCCAGCAGGTATTTATTGGGTGCCACACGCGTCTACCCTGGTGAAGTCTGTACTCTTCATGGAATGTAGACTTACTCGTATATTTACAAGCAAGTGACAAGAAGGTAAAATAGTAGGAGCCCCGAGAATTTCTAACAGTGGGAACCTAATGGAGACTGAGAGGTGGTCGGGAAGGCCTCTTTATTGATAAGGTGGTGTTTGGGAGAGAGTCAAAAGAACAGGAAGTGTTAACCCAGCAAAGGATGGATGGCAGGAGACGGGAACTTCATCAAGATCAGCCTGCGCAGAGCCCCGAAGTGAAAGGGAGGCACACCTGCCATAAGCCCAGGACTCTGCAGGAGACAAAGCTGGACACTCTCCCTGGATCGCTGTGACAGCCTCCTTATGGGCTATTTGTTAACACCACCCCCATCCCTAGTCCATTGCCAACCCAGCAGTCATAGTGGTGCTATCCTCTCTCAGCCACACTATGTCATCACTGTGTTCAAATTCCTTTCATATTTCACAGAGGAAAATCCAAAGGTCCTCACAAAGACCAACAAAGGACTGCACACCGTAACTCAGTCTTATCCCTCTGGCCTCACCTCCTTCTGCTTTCCCCCTCACTCACCTTTCCAAGGTGCTCTGTCCCTCTCTCTTCTTAGCACTCCCCAGACAGGCTGTTATGGCCATTCCTTCTCCCTACAGTGCTCTTCCCAAAACATCCACATGGATGGCTCCCTCAAGCTCTTCAAGTCTTGATTCCAAGGCTTCGAGTTCTTTGCTTTTCAGTCAAGCCTACTTGTCCACTCAATTTAAAAATTAAAATCCCTTTCCTCAACCTCAGTATCCTGCAACTCCCTTGTGAGAGCCTCCAGCTTCCCCGGAACTTATCACCTCCTAACTCTCTGGTGCTCTCCTTGCGTGATTTCGCTGACTCCCATCATTACCTCTACCTACATCTTCCTCCGGTGTGCCTGATCCTGAGGTGTGATCCGGCTCATGCCTGCTAGCCTAACCACTCTGAAACTCATTAGCACCAAAGCTCAGCACTGCACCTCACTTGACCACAAACTTCACCTCTTCCTACATTTCCATTGCCAACTGCACCACAATCCAGTTGGTTCCTCCACTGTGACACACAGCTTCTTAGAACCCTCTTTCTTTCTTGAAACCCAATCATCACCACTCTAGCAACTTTACCTCTGACACACATCCCGACTCTACCAATGTCTTGGCCTGGGTCTCCTCATCCTGTCCTTTCACTCTTCCAGCAGCTCCTTGAAGAGTCTCATCTCCATTAAATCCAACATCCACACCGATACCACTGCTAAGTGATGTAAATTGAAGCAAACCACTCCTCTTAAGATTCTTCAGAAGAAAATGCCTAAACATGACCCAGTTCCTCTCCAGCCTCACCATCTACAACCCCAGCCTCATACTGTATGCCTCAATAATTCCAAACGCCCTCTGGCCCAAGCCCTCCCCATGCTCCCCGCATCTCTTCCTTACTGTGTGAACTCCCACTCATCTTTTGAGCCAACTCAAGAAGCCATCCCTGATACCAAACAGAGCTAATAACCCTTCTGCTACATTCTCTTCATAGCCTTGTTTACCTTTATCTCGTGGAGGCTGAGTTCCAAAATCCACATGTAACTAAAGCTCGGGCTGAATTTGATATTGCCATAACAGAATGAATTTATGGACTGTAAGAATAACTATGAAACTTTATCAGACATGTTAATTAATATTAGAATTATTATCATTTCATCCAAAAATTATTTTACTCTTTTGTATTTATTTCTCTGTGTGTGTGTGTGTGTGTGTGTGTGTGCACGCGCACGCGTGTGTTTTACAGGGGATTAACCCAGAGGAGCTCTTTCTCTGAGCTACACCCCCAGCCCTTTTTGTTTTTTTATTTTGAAACAGGGCCTTGTTAAATTACCACATGCTGGCCTCGAACCCATGATCATCCTGTCCCAGCCTCCAAAGAACTGGGATTATAGGTGTGTGCCACTGCACCTGGCTTCTAAAATTTATTTTAAATATTTTCCTCAGTCTTATCAGTTACTAGATTTCTACTGTGGTATCCACACTACACATCTGCATTACTAAATACATGGTCACCTTTGACTGAGATCAGCGGGTACTTTGGGATACCATCACTTCTTCTAATACTTTCTTGTTCACACTTTATATGTTATTTATTAGGTCTGATTGAAGATTTCTCACAGATATTGTTATACATTATGGTATAATTTTTCTTGATCAGAAAATTTTTAGTTATTAAATTTTCTACAAAGTTAAAAACACTACATAAATGAAAAATTTCCTATAACCTTGTCTGGATTCTTCCTCCATTTATTGGCATTTAAAAATTTTTAATTTATATATTGATTTATATGTAATTTTACAAATATGTGTATATTTAAAGCATAATATACTCTTCAAAAAGTTATCTAGTGAAAGTGGTATGTATCTCTTAGCATTTGTATTATTTGTCCATCTATTCCTTTATTACTTAATTTTTTGGAATTCAACATCCCAATATGGAAAGAACACAAAGCTATTTCCACTCTAAGTTGTATCTACAATGCTGACCTACACTTAAAAGTTAACATTCAGACATTAGCCTTACGTTTGAATGTCATGCCTTGCATACATAAAAAATGTGGTTGTACAGATGAGATATGGTGCTTCCCTGGTAGTCACACACAAGTTCAGGAACAGCAGAAACATTGTTAAGGTTGGCACTTGCTCTTTAGTCTCCATAGGCTGAGACATGATGGCAGGGCTGGGCTGAGTTGTGAGGCTGAGGCTGAGCATCAATGCATCCCTAAGCTTTAGACCACAGTTTCTCTTGCCAGATTCTTCAGACGAAAATGCCTAAACATGATCCAGTTCCTCTCCAGCCTCACCATCTACAACCCCAGCCTCATACTGTATGCCTCAAATCACTGTGGATCTTTTCGTGGCAGGTGCTCTACATTATTTGTCTAGGATAATGTTTGACAAATAGCAAATATCCAATAAACTTTTTAAAATGTTTGATACACTGATCTACAAAATTAACACAGGCTTAGTTTTATGATATCTTTGTCAGTGTATATACCTAGGCAGATTCAAATTTGATAATGCACACTGGTCTCAGCAGCATGCCATTGAGAATTTAGTGAAATCAACCCTTTACCTTTAGAATCTCCCATTATCCTTTTATCTGCATTTCTTTTCACATTTCTATTTTACATTCTAATCAACTAAATCCTCATATTTCCTTCTTTGTTGTCAACTAACACACACACATGCACATGCACACACACCCCTTTATCATTTTTATTAAAAGAGATCACATAGAAAATATCCAGGTAGAATATTCTACATTGTAAATATTATTCATAATATTGTATTCTAAACTAACCAGATATTTTCTTTTACTTTTTTTTTATTTTGTTCTTAAATCAGGTTTCAAAAATCCAAGGAGGTTCTACAATGTAATATTGCACAATAAGACAATAATCAGAATAAAAATGAAAAAAAAAGTTTTTAAAAATCAAGGTGGTTCCATTTTTTCTATGAATCACAAAGTATAAAACATAGATAGCTTTACAATCACACCTCAAGGAAGATTTTTAAATTTACTAGCACCACCTTTCAGGTTTTAATTTGTCTATTCTTATGAAACTTCATTAAGTACATATTACTATAAGGCACTGATCTAGGTACTGCTGGAACTAGTGGAATCTGGCTTTATTAGGAAGAGAAAATTTTAATTAGCTAGACATCTTCTACATATTATCATCCTTCATATTTAATGAGCCTTATCCCTGTAGGAATTGTGCCTAAAGCCACTAACATCAACCTCTCCACGCAAGGAAAAATTATCCTCACATCTCAGTATGGCCACTGCTTTGCAGGACAATGTGATATTTGTTACTCAATTATTCCTGGTCTTCAAAGCAAGGATAATGTCATTATTTTTAGAACATTAAGAGGTCTGCAGAGGCAGATAGCTGTACAACTACAACTAACTTCCTCATTTCTTCATTGCACAGCAGACTGAAGAACACACAGACTTGGAGATTTCTGTGAATTCACAGTCAGAAGTCTTAAACACTGGTCATACGATCTCAGTTATCAGGCCTACACTGCCAGGATATCATCTTCTCAAGGTTTATAGTCCCAGCCAGTATTTCATGGGGGAAAGCATCTCTAAAAATACATCATTCTTGCATTAGGCTACTGGTAATTTCATAACATGTATGCGACATTTTAATTTGCCTCAAGTTCTCCCTCAGAACATAGCCTTTACTAATTTCTGAAGTTATCTCCCCCCCATCTAAATCCCAAAGAAAATTGAAATGCTTCAGATTTTCAAAGCTATAAAGCTCCATTAACACAGCATTCCAGTCTATTTCTACCTGGCAGCAACATTCATCACACACCTACATATTACTGTATAGAAATGAGTCACTTCCCCTTCTGGGGGAGATCTAAAGCACAACTCTACAAAGCAAAATAGTCTGAAAGGCTAGAAAGTTACATATGCACCAAAAAAGGAAACACTGAACCATAGTCTCTCACTGAGTGAAAATAGGCTGGAGAAAATAAAAATACAAACTGGGAATAAGATGTGAGGAACACCAACACCTTTATGAATCAAAACGCCTATGCAAAGGCTCAGTGAGAAAAAAAGTCCTCAGAGAAGTGCTTATATATTCCATTCAAATGTGGTGTCCTTCATGCCTTTAAAATTCACAAACCCAAGGCAAATTTCATCAAAGAAATGAATAGATTCATCTTCTAACTAACAAAAGCTTGGCTTTTCTAATTTGTTACATTATTCTTCCTTTTTTCCCCTTTTTCATTTCCCGCTTAGTTTTTTTTATTTTTATTTTTGGCAGTACAGGGGATTGAACCCAGGGGCATTCTACCTCCGAGCTACATCCCCCAGCCCTATTTTTTTATTCTTTATTTTGAAACAGGGTCTCACTAAGTTGCGGAGGGTCTCACTAAGTAGCTGAGGCTGGCCACGAACCCGGATCCTCCGTTCTCAGCCTCCCAAGTACTGGGATTACAAGCATGCGCCACCACGCCCAGCTTCCCTGCTTATTTTTGGTGAAGCATCACTGAAAAAAAAAAGAGACAGGAAGAGCAAGGAGGAATGGTTCTCTGCAAACTCCAGTCATCTGGAGATCTAATTGGAATCTGGAAATTTTCGAATGGTTGGCATCTTTTAAAAACCAGGTTTCCAACATAAGTCTTTAAATTACTAAGTTGTGAGAAACAATAAGAAAGTATTCTACTAGAAAAAGTAGTAAATTTGCTATTCCTGGCCATAGTTTTAATAGTACAAAAGTGTATACAGCCCAACATACAAGAAACAAATTGAAGTATATCCATACAATGGAGTATTACTCAGTAATGCAAAGAAACGAAAGATTAATGCCATGAATTAAGATTGAAATTATTATACTGAGTGCAAAACTCCAGATCTCAGTAAAAATAATGTAAATTTTATGATCTCATAAAATTGTAGAAAATGAAAATTAAATCTACAGTGATATAAATCAGATAAGGGAGAGTCTAGGGAAGGGCATGGAGTTAAGAAGGGATTACAAAGGAACACAAGGAAACTTCTGGAAAGGTTATCTTGATGTGATGATGTTCTTACAGGAATGTACACATTTCAAAACTCATCAAACTTTATTTTTAACAAATAAAATTTATTGTGTCAATACACAATAAAAACCAAAACCCATCTTTCAAAACTATATGGCAATGCAAACTTAAAAAGTGGCTGAGGAGAGTTTCTAAATATTATCACATTTTTGCCAATCCCCCCCCCAATATTTAGAAAGGTCTAATAGAATCTATCCTACTGTTATTCATCTGCATAGACCAGGATATACATAGACAATAAATACAACCTTCTCCAGTTTTAAGCAGGCAGACATATTCCTGAAGAATTTATCTTTGTGCTAACATTTGCATCTATTCTTCCAAAATCTCTCTTGTGTTCAGGCAGTGAAAAAAGTATTTCAATTGCACTTCAGCCACATTCACTGAAAGAGAATCTCTCTCATTAGTGATGCTAAGCTACCAAAACGGACACTATGATCTCTTGACCTTTAAACTGGGATACCACACTTGTAATCTGAATTGCATGCTCTCCTCGCCCACACTCCTACACTTATCCCCTGGGCCCTTTCAGTGTTATTGGTTTACTGGCTTCTCCCTCTAGTTAGATATCTAGATTTCTGATTATTTCCCTGGAGAATTAGTTTACATTTATATACTAAATAAAGCATTAGTTCTTCCTCTCTGCTAAGAGTTTTTTCTGCCTAAATATTTATAAATCATTCAGTGTGGTTTCAAGAAAGGGGGGGAGGTAATGATGGTTTTCTAAAGTTGAGATGTGAAATTTCTTTATCATTTTTTCTCTCCTTTATGTCACTAATTAAGATGTTAAGCCTCAAAAAAATCAATCTACTCATAAAATACCACCCCTACAAAGAAGTCATTAAAGTTACTACCAAAATTAGAATGTCTACTATTAAGTACATGTAAATAAATAAGCGATATAAATCCTAGCACTAAGAGACACATAGATATGACATGAGGACCCTGACATCACTCTTATGATTTTGAATATAAGCAAATTTGGCTTTGTTAGGCATTCATCTTCTGATTATATGGTAATAACAGACTGTGAAAGTAATAGGTAAACACAGAAAATCTCCAATGATAAGAAAATGTGAGGCTGGTTTCAAACAGAAAAAGGAAAAAAAGCAACTAGAAGATGAGAAAAATATAAGATTCTACTGTTTTCCAACCCAGAACAGTAGATGGCATATGATATTGGTTGGCGAACGACTAATGAGGTATGTCCAGTGGTAGGCTTCTCTGGGGCAGCACAGAGCAAAAGATACAAGTAGAGCCAAGAGTATGCTGATGAGGCAGAACGAATAAGGTCCCAAGCTTTGTGGGTTAGGGAGGAAGTAGGCCAGAAGTCATTATGGGAATTTATAATTGATCTTCAGTTAAAGGCTCAGGTGAAAATATAAAGGCCTACCAGAGATCACCTGATGCAGAACTGAGAGCTGAATAGATATAACAAAGTTTGTAAGAGATGGAAAATGGAGTTCTGATATAGCCAGAGGTGACTGATATTACTGAAAACCTTGGGTGCTCAGTGAAGATCCCAAGCCTTGGACTAAAACCATGATGCTCTATGGTAGAAAAGGATATAATCCAGACTGCATATAATATATCATCCACAATGTACAACATGCAATAAAAATATATTGAATAAAAATTTATCTACATGCTTTTCAAAAAATGCCAGATGGGCCGGGCATGGTGGTGCACGCTTGTAATCCCAGTACTTGGGAGGCGGAGACCGGAGGATCCGGGTTCACAGCCAGCCTCAGCTACTTAGTGAGGCCCTCCACAACTTCGTGAGACCCAGTTTCAAAATAAAGTATAAAAAATAGGGCCAGGGGGTGTAGTTCGGAGGTAAAACGCCCCTGGGTTCAACCCCTGGTACCGCAAAAAAAAAAAAAAAATGCCAGATGGGATAATTAATTATCTGGTATAATTGGAGGAGTTCCCTCTGATTGCATCAAGTTTAAAAACTCCAATTAAAAAAGGAATAATGTATGATATGTGCAAGTTCAAATTTAATAGGAAATTAGCCAAGATGCAACTAAGTGATATACTACAAACATAAAATTGTATTATATATCCTTCTTATATTAACCTTGTACAGTGAATCTATATCTTTGCTCTTTCCCAATGAAACTACATGAAAAAAGTTACTAAGAGAGTAAAAAATGATATATAACCCTTTACAACTGCATATCATTAGAATAAAATAAATATATAACTACTAAGAAAAGAAATATGTAAATCCACAGTGACATAAAAGACAAGACTATTAAAGGTTCTAAAAAGAAGACTTTTCATCTCTTACATATGAAATCTTGTGATGAGGATGGATGAGGGAATGGGAAGAAATTATGAGTTTGCTAATTTTAAAAGCATAATGCCCTAATAACAGGCAGTGTATTTGTTCAGTTTGCAGTTTTCATAATTGCTAAATATTCTCATTGTCTGGACCACAAAATAACTATCATATTAACTTTTTATTGAACCAGCAATAAATTCCTAGATTTTAAAAATTTCAAGTCAGGCAATTTAACTACTCCTGCTAAAAATTCAGTCAATAAAAATGTCAATAACTTAGTATTCCAAACCACAAACTACTGAAGCACTTCATTCATAATAGACTAACAGAGCTTCAAGTAATTTCCTTCTTTATCGTATTTCTATGAACATCATATTCAAGAGCCTACAATTTCCACTGCTAATACATCTCTATAAGCATCCTAAAAAGTCAACCAGAAATTCTGATATTGATAGTAATAATTACAGCCGTTAATATTTGTTGAGGTCTTACTATGTGCCAACCACTGTTCTCAGTGCTTTATATGCATTTAATTCTCAAAGTATTACTATGACAAAATTAGTAAAATTATCTCATTTTTCAGATGAGAAAACACAGAGATAGAGTGGTTAAGTGTCTTACTTAAGCAAACAGCAAGCAATTGGTGGGGCCAGACTCTAGTGCAGGCCAACTGGCTCCAGGACCTACATCTAACCCACAAACTTGACAGTTAATAAGGCATTTTTTCTTCTGGATCATCTACAAATGATGCCTGTAAGTGCCTAATTTCAAATAAAATTAACATTGACTCTCTTCTAAGTTATTATGTCAAGCCATGTAGGGCTATAAAAAATATAGACATGGATACTACAGAAAGGTGCTCAAAATACAATGAGAAAAGACAAAGTAATACTCAAAAGTTTAATAAGATTTCAAGACAATAAAAATATATTTCCAAAGCCACTGCACATATTAATTGCCAAGTTAATCATCTGTTTGCATGATATAGATGTAGGAGAGGCAGGCGAGAAAACTTCTGGATGTGGGCTCTGCTTCCGACACTTCCACTCACCATCTCTGATTTGGCTAATTAACTTCTGGAAGCATTATTCTTCTAATTTTATGTTGTATATTTGTACACTGTTATACTAATTTTTTCAGTTCAAAATATGTAACAATAAAAACATGTAATAGAAAATATCATTGGTTATCATTTGGTTTAAATGTGTCTGGATGTAGATGTGGGTATAGAATCTTGTATAAAACATTTATTTTCTCTTCTTATCTTTTCTTTTATCATACTGGGAATTAAATACAGGGATATTCTACCACTGAGCCACACCCCAGTCCTTTTTATTTTTTATTTTAAAACAGGGTCTTGATAAGTTGCCAGGATGACCTCAAACATGTAATCCTCCTGTCTCAGTCTCCCAAGTATTGGGATTACAGGCATGTGCCACCGCATCCTGCCTAAAACATATTTTTTATATGGGCATGACCATAAAAGTTTTAAAGCCACTGATCTATTCCAAACTGATAGAGATTGCAGGAGATTATATGAGTTAGAAGCCATAGTTACAGCAAAGATCTTCCCAAAGGTTATCAAATATCTTTCTCTGTACAATAATTGCCTCAAGAATAGCAGCCACGTCTAACTAATATTTATATCTTAGCACTAGCCCAGTGCCCAAGACAGAGTCAGTCTTCAATAGATAATAGAAAGGTAAAAAAATAAGTAGAAATAGCTGTAGAAATTTTACAAAGTTATAATTTACCTAGGTTTTAAAAAATTAATAGGGTTTGGAGAGTTTAGAGAGGAGAGTAGTAGGCATTCTTTGAATTTATTCTTCCATTTCCTGACCATATAATAGGGCCAAGAAGCAAACATAATTAAAAGGTTTCTTCTCAGAATAAACTGAGTGACACTACAAAGCCAAGATGCACCCATACACACCAGGAATCCCCATCTTGAAGCTATCTGTGCCTCCCAGCACTGAACCAGGCAGAGGGTCAGTTACAAAGCAGCATGAGGGAAGGCAGTTCATCTCTAGCTCAGAGCATGGGTGACTAATCAAACACATTTAGTGCTCTCAAATAAGGGGCCATGTATTGTCCTTCATGGTACTCTGCTGGTCAAAACCCACACCAACTCCCACCACATGGACTTAAATGGAGAGAACCCTGGTCTGAATCACCTTACATAATACCTCCTTCACTTTCTTTCTTGATTATTCTTTGATATTTCCCAGAAAAGAAAGGAAGAACAAAAGGAAAGGAGAAAAGGACAAAAGAATAAGAAAAATAAATGGTTTCTTTTCTGGCAGATATTAAGAGAGCACCCTGAAGAGGCACTGAGGGAAGTAAGAATTGTTCCCCTCCACCTGCTAGTCAAACATTATGCAGTATCTGTGCTTGTCCTGGGCACATCAGCCAGCAGACCTATTCCTTGCCCTTGCCTTCCTCATCCCAAACTCCCGCTGGCTCTATGTCATCTGGTATCACCTGTGTCCAACCAATGGGAGGAGGGCTCGAAGGGAGGAGACAGAGCATTTGGTACCAGCTTCACTGGGTGTTCCCCTGGCTGGGTGCCAATTACTTTAGCTCCTCTGTCCTTCCAGCGTGGGATAAGAGTGACCTCCTGCTGTTACCAAACTCTGAATTGCCTCACAACCTCCTTTTGTCTTCTGAGCTCTTTCATGTCTACATAGTCAATTCCCCACATCATATTTCCTCTGCCTTAAATATTCAGAGTTGCTTATGTTTTCTTGACTAGGTCCTGACTTACAAGACTTTTCATAAATATGGCTAAGGAGAGAACAAGAAAAGAGTTTTGTATACCATTAACTGTGATAGTCATAAAGTGCTTTCCTAGCCAGATACTGTGGGGTCTACCTGTAATCCTAGTACCTGGAAGGCTGAGACAGAAGGATCACAGACTTGATGTCAGCATGTGGTAACTTAGTAAGACCCTGCTTCAAAATAAAAAATAAAAAAGGGCTGGGGGTATAGCTCAGAGGTAGAATGCCCCTGGGTTCAATCTCCAGTACCACAGAAATAAACAAATATATACACTAAAAAAGCAAATAACCCAATTAAAATGGGCAAACTGAAAAGATACTTCTCAAAGGAAGAAATACAAATGGTCAAAAAACATATGAAAAAATGTTCAGCATCATTAGCAACCAGCGAAATGCAAATCAAAACTACACTGAGATTCCAACCCCAGTTAGAATGGCAATTATCAAGAACATAAACAATAATAAATCCTAGTGAGGATGTGGGGAAATAGGAACTCTTATATACTGTTGCTGGGATTGCAAATTAGTACAGCAATATAATAAACAGCATGGTGAGTTAGCAAGACCCTGTTTCAAAATAAAAAATTAAAAGCACTGGGGGTATAGCTCAGAGGTAGAATGCCCTGGGTTCAATCCCTAGTACCATAGTAAATAGTCTTTTTAGTAATAAAATAAATAAACGGTCTTGTAAGACTGGTGAGTCTTTTTAACCTTCTTTGATCACTCAAATCACAAGTCAGTGTGACTGCTGTGGGTATGCAGAATTGTTTTGGCAGTACATAGCTACTTTTTTCTAATTTAACAGATATGTATATATTTAATGTTTTAAAGCTAGAGTTTTACCAGATTACAGTTATTTCATATGAAAATTAATACACTGAGTTTGGGGAATAAGTGGAAGGACATTATCCAGGACAAGTTAAAGGTTTAAAGAATCCTGTACCTCAAGTTCTTTCAGAGGGGAAAACAGCTATTATTACTTTTTATTCTTTATCCCTCATTATTGTTTAGTCAAATTTAACATGGACTGGGAGGAGAACAGAAAGAGAATTGAGATTTTTAAAAATATTACACTCAAAGGGAATGACTGAAAGCCACTAACTTACCATGTCAGAATGCTAGGAAGTATTACAGTCTTGGACTCATTCCTTCCAGTGTTCAGTGAGTCCCCATTACAGACCAGGCACTATCCTACAGTCTGACGACATAGCAGGGAGTCAAGCTCCACCTCCCTGTGGAGGTGAAGCAGTCAGGGAGATGGGCGCTCAAATAATCTGTTGTAGCATTTCAATTGGGAACAGCACAACAAAGCAGAGGGGTATACATGACAGAATTGTAGCTGGGGATTTGGCCAAGTCAGGAGCACTGGGAATGGCTTCCCTGAAGTTGGTCTGAGAGCTGAAAATTGAACAGACAGCTGAACACTCCCAGTTAAAAAAAAAAAAAAACAGACAGCAGGAGGGTTATGACTGTAAGGAGAGTTCTACAGTAAATACAGCATGGCTTAGTTTGTGGGAACAAGAAAAAACAAGATGAGGTGGTGAAGTAGGCTCCAAACCCAGGCAGAACTTTTTAGGCCATATTTATATGTTGACTTTACACAAGCATATCGTTCACTTTATTTTTTAACCTTAATACTATTGCTTTGTTCCACTTTATTTTATATTTGCACTTTATTCATAACAGGATTTTTACTTAGGGTAGTAAAAAAAGAGTTTTTCTGAAATATGTATTTAAATATTTTTGAAAGTCAAATTAGAGAAAATTATTAAATAAATCTCATACAGCCGTGTGTGTAATGGGAGTGGTAGATATTGCCCAAACTGACTGGTTGCAGTTTAGGAAACTCTGTCATAAGAAATGACAATATTCTTAAATCCTTTTAATACAGATGGTCCCAACTCATAATAGTTCCACTTACAATTTTTCCATTTTATGATAGTATAAAAGCAACACAGATTCAGTCGAAACCATATTTTGAATTCTGAATTTTGACCTTCTCCTGGGCTAGTGATATGTGGTATGATACCCTCTCATGATGCTGGACAGTGGCAGTGAGCCACAGCTCCCAGTCAGCCATGTGAATAAAAGGGAAAACGGCTGATCTTCTACAGTATACTAGGCTGCTAAACTAGGGTGTTCAGTACATTAGGTGTATTCAATGCATTTTCAGCTTATGATATTTTTAATTTATTTATGATGCATTTATTGAGACACTACGGGCTTATATGCTGAGGAGTATCTGCACTGGTAAAGACATTTCACAATATTGTGGTTTTCCAGGAGATATGCATCATTACATTACTGTCCTCAAACTCCTCAAAATACACGATAACTTTCTGGCTTGATTCCTTGTGTTTATGACGAGAGCTTGAGGGACATAGGATCTTAACGATTTCTAAAAACACAGTTGAGATGAGTAAAACTAACAAGAGTTGTCTTGTTTTACCTTTTTAAAATAATTTGTATGTTTAAAAACACTTGCTACTGCTTCTTTGTTCTAGTTACATGGTATAAAATTCATAATCCAAGCCAGGTGTGGCGCATAACTGTAATCCCAGTTCTTGGGAGGCTGAGACAGGAGGATCGCAGGTTCATGGCCAGCCTCAGCAACTTAGTGAGACCCTGTTTCCAAATAAAAAAAATAAAATAGGGCTGGGGTTGTAGCTCAGAGGTAGAATACCCTTAGGTTCAATCCCTAGAACCAAAATAAAATAAAATAAATAAATGAATAAATAAATATCATAATCCAGAACTTGTAAAATCATAGAAGTATTTTTTAAAAAATCAAAAATCTCACAACCCTTTGATAAATTAACTGAGTGAACTGTTTGCATTTTGATAGTTTTTTCTTTGCTTTTCTAAGAAGTTATATTTATAGGTTATAGATACATATAATTTATATCAGTTTATCTAATTTTTTAATTTCATAGTATAATGAACATTGCTGTATGCCATTAAAAGTGCTCCCCAGCCGGGTGTGGTGGCACATGCTTGTAATCCCAGTACTTGTGAGGCTGAGACAGGAAGATCCAGGTTCACGGCCAGCCTTAGCTACTTAGTGAGGCCCTCTGCAACTTAGTGAGACCCTGTTTCAAAATAAGGAATAAAAAATAGGACTGGGGTTGGAGCTCAGAGGTAGAATGCCCCTGGGTTCAATCCCTAGTACTGCAAAAAAGGTGCTCCCCAATAGCACAGAGTACACCTACTGCCAGAATATTGGTTTCTAATTCTATTCCCCAATAAAAAGAACCAAGATCCTAGAAGAAATGGTACTTCTAGGATTAGGGCAGGAAATATACAAGAAGAGCCTGGAGCATCCTACGTTAAGAAAGTAAAGAAGAATTCAAGAACACACACACACACACACACACACACACACACACACACTCACATAATGATGGAAGTATGTCAGAAAGATACAGGTGTCAAAGGGACACAAGGGCCAAATGAAAGAGTTCCCAATGTCCAAAGCTGTAACAATCTGAGAAAAAGAAACAGTAGTATTGGGTTATAAAATATAAAATAAATAACCATGAATATAAACTGAAATAAATATTTATGATAGAGTAAATAAAAAGTGGAGAAGAATAGGTAATTTGCGATGAATTCCAAATAATTTATGTGAATACCCCATCCTCAAAGAGGTGCAACTTTCCACTCCTTAAGTGTAAGCTATACATAGTGACTTCCTTCCAAAGCCTACCTATGGGAAAGGGTGTGGAACAGGAATAGAGGAGTATTGAGTAACTCGGGAGAGGAGAAAGCTGACATACAGTATGTCAGCCAAATGACCAAGGTTAGCAGCAATAAGTCATGTTAATATGTACCTGTTATAGTTAGGGTGTTCAACATTCCCCAAAGGCCCATGGGTAAAAGGCTTGGTCTCTAGAGTAGGAGTATAGGGCACTGCAGACCTTTTGTAGGTAGGACTTACTGGGAGGTCCTTACATCATTGCGGACATGCCCTTGAAGGGGAAGGTGTGACTCTGGCCCCTTCCTGTCTTTTACTCTAATTCCTGGCTCCTGGAGTGAACAATTTGTTTTTCCATGTGCTCTCACCATGACATTCCACCCTGATGTTCCAGGCCCAAAGTTATGGAGTGACCCAATCTTAAACTGCAACCTCCAGAACCATGAGCCCAAATGAATCTTTTCTCTTTATGAGTTAATTGCTTCAGGCATTTTGTTACAGTAATGCAAAGCTGACTAATATAGTGCCATTGACATAACAGTATGAAAAGGCACCTTACCTTTGTGGTCTTCTCTAAAACCCACAACTGCACTCTAATTATGAGAAAAAAAATCAGACAAATCCCTATTGTAAAACATTCTACAAAATATCTGGCCAGTACTGCTCAAACCTCTCAAGTCATGAAAAACAAGGAAAGTCTGAGAAACTGTCACAGCCAACAGGAGCTTAAGGAAACACGACTAAATATAAATATTGTCCTGGATAGGCTTTTGGGACAGAAAAAGGATTTTAGGTAACAACTAAGGAGATCTGAATAAAGTATGGACATTAAGTTAATAATAATGAATTCATGTTAGTTCATTAAATGTAAAAATACAATAGTAATGTAAAATATTAATAATAGGGGAAACTGGAAGCAGAATAGATAGGAACTCTATAATTTTTCTGTAAATCTAAAGCTATTCTAAAAACGAAACTTTATTTTAAAAGCCTTTCCCTATAGTTAGAAAATTGAGCCATTCCCAATTTTTCTATTAACAGTAACACAGTGATGAACAGTTCTACATATGTTTTGGTTCACATATTTGATAATGTCCTTCCAATAGATTCCTAGCAGTTCATTCTACTTTTTAGAAGACGTTAAAATAATACATTTGTCTATAATAGCTATCCATAGCAGCTGAAGTTCCATTAGTCTAGGATAATTTTCTGAGGTAAATTTCATTAGTAAGGAAAATATATAGTAGGAGAAATATCCAGAAAATATCCAGAAAAGGTAGTAAGGAAAATATCAAGAATTTGCATTCAGCTCCCCATCTTGTCCATGGATTCATGCATTCAATCAGTAAATAACTAAGCAGCTGTTATTTATTGGACCAGGAAAATGTATAGTTGGGAAAGCCATTCAACCACCTAAAGATCCTGTACCCTCATCCATAATAAAAGAATACCAACCATTCTCTTAATTCACAGAATTCTTACATTTGATAGGTGAAGACTATTTCCTGACCCTTGCAATGAGATAGTGTATGAATAGTACATGCTAGATGCTTTTACACTAATTTTCTGCAGCACTTGAATCTCCAGGGCATATTGTGATTTGGTAGCAGAAAAAAAGATAACTACTACATTAGCATTTGGTGATTTTAAAAAATGCTTACAAAAAACTTAAATGTTTTTCTATAACAAATGATTTTCATAGTATTTGCAATCTTCATGTAACTTCACTGTCCTCTGGTGCCACCTAACGCTCATCTTTTCTGGCACATCTGTGTTTCTTTATCCTCCCATAAATGTTATTTTTAAGCCTGGGTGTAACCCTTCCAGCAAAACTTCCCCTGATTGTCTTCAAAATGCCCATCTGTCACCAAGCCCTTTAAAAGTGTTGTTACTGTTTCCATGACATCTGACTGTTTCTTCCTAAAACTGACAGATCACTTTGAGAAACTCAACAAATATACCAGTCAGAAGAGTTCTTTTCAAAGGTCCTACAGTGAGGAAGTGCACATGGCTGGTTTGGGCACATGGTGGGAAGCCTAAGGAGATACACTGTGAGAAAGTAAGAAGGGAAGATTGGGCAGAGGAGCAAAGTGACCCACCATGTGGTTCCAACTGAGGACTCTGCCAATCCTACTGGAGTCCTGGAGCTGGGACTGCAAGAGGGTCATGGACCAATCGTTGACTCTTGAAGGACACAGCTTTGGGAGGACTAATTCCCGAGGTCAAGGTCAGGTGGTTTCTTGTGGACAAGGGCAATGCCCAGTGGCGGCAGAGCTAGGAAGCCATCACCGGCAGTGACAGGATGGGTGTGTCCTGAGACACAGGGATCTGGGTGGAGCATCAGAACACCCAGGATGGGTCTGTCCTCACTAAGTTTTGCCTGATCCTTTATCTTTACAGGCCTGTTTTTTTAACCCTTTCAACTTCTTTATTAAGTTTGTTACATAAAACATACACATTCTCATATTGATAATTTTGCTATGAAAAAAGCAACAAAAATAAGGCAACAGCAAGATGTGTTTCACATATAAACAATCATGTTTTAAGAATAGGAAGAATGAATCCCTGTACAACAAAAGGATTAAAAAGCAAAATATGAATAAACATTGTATTCAGAATACATCCAAATGTGTGTGCAAAGACAGCATACTCATAATATGGCTCACTTAGTGTCCTTTATGATGCATAATTCCTTAATCATCTATTTTTGAAGAATGAATATTAAGAAACATGAAATCCAAATCACATTCATTTTCACAATATCAATGTTAAACGCAAAGTTGCAACTTCATGAGGTATAAGCTTTCACTATGCGGGTGGTTTAACAGCCTGGCTATATAGGTAGAGCAAGGTTCAACTAGATGTTATTATATGTATAGACATTACTCTTAATGATATTTGTTTGCTATGCTTGGTTACTGGTGCCATATAAGTGTAGGTTGAGACCTAGTCTCCTTGCAAGTAGAGTAAAATAATCTACCTTTTCTGCAGACACTATTCAGAGGGTTAAATAATTAAGATTGCCTTTTACTTTTGAAACATTTAGAGTCAATGAAGTTGCTACAAGTCCATTTTTTTTTTTTTTGCAATACCGGGGATTGAACCCAGGGGTGTTCTACCTCCGCGCTACACCCCCGGCCCTATTTTTTTTTATACTTTTTATTTTGAAACCGGGTCTCACGAAGTTGCAGAGGGCCTCACTAAGTAGAGAGAGAGAGAGAGAGAAATAGAGAGAGAGAGAGAGAGAGAGAGAGAGAGGGAGAGAGAGAGAGAGAGAGAGAGAGAGAGAGCTTTATGTTTTTGTTTTGTGTTGTGTTTTGTTTTGTGGTACTGGGGATTGAGCCAGGGGCATTCACCTCTTAGCTACATCCCCAGTCCTATTTTATGTTTAGTTTGAAACAGGGTCTCAGTAGGTTAAGAGTCTCACTACTTGCTGAGGCTGTCCTTGAACCTGTGATCCTCCTGTCTCAGCCTCCCAAGTACTAGGATTGCAAGTGTGCGCCACCATGCCCAGTTTACAAGTCCATTTTAAATGAAGGGGATCTTAGCTCTTGAAAATAAACTCTAGCCAGGTGCAGTAGTGCAAGCTGTAATCCCAGTACTTCAGAGGTTGAGACAGGAGGATCATAGGTTCAAAGCCAGCCTTAGCAACTTAGAGAGACCCTGTTTTAAAGTAAAAAATAAAATAGGGCTGGGCATGTAGCTCTGAGGTAGAATGTCCCTGAGTTCAAGTACTGCATTAAAAAAAAGGAAGAAACAAAGAGAAACTCTTCAATCCACACACACTTTTTTTTTTGAAAAAAAAAACACACAAGTGACTTCTGAGAGGGCATAGTTCATTTCAGGTGTGAAGCCTCCTACTCACAGCTTCAAGCTCACTGCCTTATACAGGGTGGGCACTCTATAGATACCTTAAAAAACATATTCAAAGCATCATTATTCTTGAGCATTACACCCATTTTTAGGAAGTGAAAAGAAATGAGGTGTTAAAATGAAATATAAATAATATAAAAGGACCAGTAATTGGATAAAAACTCAGTGCTCAATACAAAAATATGAGAGAGGACTTTGTTGATGGCTGTGTGCTTATAAAGATTAGGAATCAAGTTAGAATATCTATATTTGAGAAATAGTATCCCTGTCTATTTAACTTTGAAAAAATAAAGTCCCTATAAACATAGCTGAAACAATCTGGGAAATTATCAGGAGGACAAAAAGTAGCTTAACCAAAAAACTTATAACTCAAAGAATGTGGCTAATTACCTCCTTGAGATATTCTTTTAGTAAAATTAAATAGCAAAACCATTTAATAAATATAAAAAATTAAGTACGAAGGTCATTTATCTCATAGTATATCATCTATCCCTAATTATTCTGCCTAATAATTTAAAAATTAAAACTTTTTCTTCAATTAATATAAAAATCGTATACTATTCAGTTTGCATATTTACAAAGTATTTACTATGTACAAAGAATATGTGAAGCAAAGGAAATAACTACAAGTGACTCCTTTTAGAGCCACCACTTAAAGATATGACAAGGGGAAATTAGAAAGGCTTAGCATTATGAGAATGTTATCTAGAAAGTGCAGGCAGCCCCTGACTTCCTGTACTAGTGAGGATCCAGAAGTTCATTTGAAAGCTGTCCATCTATTGACTTCATTTGCCCACAGAAACAATGTCACACACAAGAACTTCTGGGGCCACCATGTAGAAAGAGCCAAACTGACAGGGAAGATGCCTGGAGCCAGGGAGAAGGAAGAAAAGAGAGTGGAAGTTGGTAGGAGAAAGAGACAGAAGACCTGATGACATTGTTTGGCATCCTGGATCCAGCCTGCCCTGGGTCTTTTCACGTGTCCGTCAACACACCTCCTGTGAAGCCTAATCCAGGCAGAGCTAGGCTCCTATCACTTGCAAGGGAAGAGTTCCGAATAAGACATCTCTGATGTTTAGGCTCTGCTCCATCCATCTCATAAGATATTGCCTTTCCTGACCACTTTTTTTCAAAGGTCCCCATTATCATGTCAGGAACCACTGAGTGTCTCTTTGGCTCCCGGTCCTAGTCCTTGTTTTGTGTTGTGTTTTGTTTTGTGGTACTGGGGATTGAGCCAGGGGCATTCACCTCCGAGCTACATGGCCAGTATGGAGCCAGCCCCCACGGCAGGCCTGTCTGCTCAATTCCTGCACACCACGCATCCGGTCCCCAACAAGTGTGAACATCCCACCCCTGTTCATCTACCTAGTTGTCTTCTCCTGGACTGCTGCCTCAAGCAGAGAATCAGGTTTCCAGGCAAGGAGCTTAGAGTTAGTTACTTCCTTATTTTAAAGGAAATAGTTGTGCTTCCATTTGTCATGGGCAGAGCACACAAACACGACCCATGTCCCGCTGAATCATCCACCTCTCGGGTTTGAGAACTGCCCTTCAGCTTTAACAGAGCTCTTTATCCAGACTGCAGCCTTCTATATTATCTAGAACATTGATTTCTAAGATGGCCATGAAATTGTTGTGAGGAAATGAACAGAGAGAGCTGAGAGACAAAGGCCGGTTCACATTCCTACCAGTGCAAACCAAACCAATTGTCCAAACAGCGTTCACAAATGAGGCAATTTAGTTTCTGTATTTATCTCCTAAGAAAAGGAATTCCTGTGGTTTTATTTACTTAACAGTGGAGAGTCTATGCTACTTGGTAGTGATAAGGACACAGTCCTGTGCACACTCAGACACACATACACACACACACACATACACACACACACACACACACACACACCAGCATCTTCCTATCTAAGAGGGAAAATCTCTGGAGGACAGGAGCCTTGGGTCCCCATAATCTAGAACAGATTTTAGATTCCCTGTGTATGTAGCTAATCATCAGCAAATGTCAACCATTGAGGAGAACCATTAGCAAAAGCTTGTATTAGATATTGTCTCCTCTGATAAAGGAATCTTGCATCTTAGTTGTTCAGAACCAAGGCAGAGTCTTTATATAAGAATATACAGGGAGCAAACAGAGTTCACCTTCCAGGAAATAAAACCGCATATTAACAAGAAACTCTATTTGTGACCAAATTAGAGTTCCATTGTACCCTGGTATCTTTAGTACAGGCTACAGCTACTTTTTATTTCTGGACACATCTGCACCTCTTCTTAAAATGACGGTCTATAGATCTTTTTTTAAGAATCCATGTATCCTGCAAGCTCCTATTATAAATAAGTAAATATATAAGGTCATGGTTGAAAGCTCAGAGACTCAGATTTTAATGTTCATAATGCTAATGGGGCCATCTTATTTTCATGGGAATTATCACTGAGTCTTTCGTACCATGAGTACTAATGGAAGGTTCTAGAGTCCATGGCACAGAAGTCATTACCTTCCTTCCTTAGAGGATGATGCACAATTTTCATTTTAGTTACATTTGTGTTTCTTTATGGACACAATGCCACAACTTTCATTCATTTCTGAAAAAGATCTATGATAGCCAAACAGAATTCGAATTACTGTTAAATTCCTTTACTATTTGAAGAATACAGTGTTTACTTGGTTAAACACTGTACTTGGTAAAATGCTATAAAAATGAAGTACAAAGAACCAAAAATAACAACAACACGACAACATCACATTTCCATTGCAGGAGATAAAGACTTTGTAAGCTCTTTACACCCCATTCATTGACTTGGGTTTGACTTCTGTCATTAGAATTTGTACTACAGGCTGTTTCCCACTCCAGTGGCAGTAATACTTGGGTGCTTATGAAGCCCATGTTGCCTGGTGTTGATCATCCTAGAAGCTGGCTGGGAAGGACAAAGCATTGATTGGCAGGCCTGCCTTGGCCACAATCAGTACAATTTCTCCCTCACACTTGCTGGACATCCACAGAGTGGCATGTAGGTGGCTTATATTGTCACTTAAGGTTTGTTTAGCAAACTAGTCTCCATGAGAAATTTTTCCATTTCCTTTTTTTTTTTTTTTTTGCCTGTAACATTGAATAGCAAACGCAATGGAGAGCGTTTACATACTTTACACCTTCCTTCTTACTTGGGAGCATTACTGCAAATCTGTTTCACAAATGTGAATATTGGCTGTACAAGAAAATAAATTTTACATCTGAGAAAATAGGCAGGAAAAAATAAAACTTAAATCTCTTTCACCATGCTTTTGATCCACTTAACAAGCCGCCTTCCCAATCACTCCACGATTATGTTAACAACGCAGATTTTTAAATGCACCCCTCTGTACAGAATCCCTTTCCAAAGTTCATTTTCCCCCCAACCTAACTTCAGGAAAGAAGTTGGAAGCTCGTGAAAAATATGTTTTTCAAAATTTAATGCAGCAACATCTGGATCACTGACTTTTATCTAATTTCCATCTCCACTTAGACTTTGAAATGTACTGTGTGTAAGAATTTCTTCCCCCAAGCATTGATAATGGGACATTAGATTGCATTACCTGCCTTCATTTACTTTCTGATAGTACTCAATAAAAAAGCAATAGGAAGAATAAAATGCTATGTTTTTCCAGAGGGAAAGGTATTTTCATCTACAAGGTATTTATATTTCTTATCATATATTTTAAGTATCATATCCTAATTGAGAAATGGTAGCTCCAACCTACTTCCTCATCTCTGTCTCTCTTTTTTTTTTTTTTCAGTACTAGGGGTTGAACCCAGGGATGGTTTACCTTTGAACTAGCCCTATTTTTTATTTTGAAATACGGTCTCGCTAAGTTGCTGAGGCTATCCTCCAACCTGAGTGAGATGCTCCTGTCTCAGCCTCCCAAGTACTGGGATTATAGGTGTGTACCATGATGCCTGGCCCTGGTCTCTTTACAAAACAGCTATGTGAGGACAATGTGATTCTACACATAGCAACAACAACAAAAAGCTATTCCCAGACCAGTTATGAACTTGCCTGAAAATGGTTCTCTTCTCCACAGTCAAGCATCTGGGCTCTCAAGATTACTTAAGTACATGTTAAAGTCCAAAATCTCTTTATAGCCCTCAAGGTCCTGCATAATCTGGTCCCTGCCAAAGCACAGCCCTTACCTCTTGGTCACTGAATTTCAGCTGCCGGGCAGTCTTTCTCTAAGCACCTTCTGCTGTGAATTCCACTGCCATGCACTGTCTGCTTCATCTCTTACTTCCTCTCCTCCCCAATTGGCCAACTCCTATTCATACTTTGCATTTCATCCTGAACATCACTTCTTCAGGAAAATCTTCCTTGCCCCTCCTCTTCTCTGAACAGTTAGGACTTATTACAATTCATTCCTGTAGTTCTCTGTATTCTTCTGATTCAGTTATCACGGTTGTAATTGGTAATACTCTGTGCATTATATTTAAATGTAATGGAAGTTTCTTCTATAGATCATAACCTTTATGAGAGCAGAAATTTTTGTCTTCTTTAGCAAGGTATTAGCCAGATGTCATGTCTACCAGAGGGTATTTAATATATTTTAGGAGGGAAGAGAGATAAATTACTAAAAATATTGATATCAGATTAAAAAGAGATCTTAGAGCTACACATATGTATCTAGGACTGGTTCCTTATAAAGAACAATTTATCTGAATCTTTTTCCCCATTTCTAAGACATCTGGAAACAGCTACATGACAATACTCATGAGCAGACCCATTAGCTTTTCAATGTTGAAGAAAGCCAGGTAATATACCAGTTAGACTCATAAGTTTAAGAGCCATCCACTTAGGTACAAAATCCCAGCTCCAACATTTACCAGCTATGTGACCTTAGGAAATTTTCCCTCCCCTTCTGAGCCTCCATTGATTCATCTATAAAACTAGGCTGAGGATCCCTGCCCTTGAGAGTCGTCATGAAGAATAAATGTAGTAGTGCCTGGGAAGCAATTGAGACAGTGGCTGGCACAAGACTAAGATTTGAATGCTGGTGTTAGTATTACCAAGGAATTTAAAAGTTCTGCCAAATGCAGAAGACATTATCTCATATCTTGCCTTCTCTATGTTAAAGGAAAATACCCAAATGGTCATCTTTAAAAAAAATTAAAAACTAGATGTTCTGAAAACAATGTTTTCCTGTACAGAGATGATAACTCCTAGATTAATTACAGAATGTATGGCTTTACTTTTCAAAGGAATTTAATGACATGATAAGAAGTCATGATATCTATATAGAACTCACAAGGAGAATGATATGAAAAATATTCACCTATGAGCTCTCTGAAGGAAGCCTGCAAATAAACAAACTAACCCACTCCCATTTATTACTTTTCTCACGTTAACAATGGCGCCTTCCCCGAGATGTCTCTCCATAATGATGGTGAGACCCAGACCCATGAGCAAGGCTGGCATTAAGAGAGAACCAGGCTCAAGCATGAATTACAGCTTTGGTTAACAGTTTCATGTCCAGTGCTGGTGGGTTGGTGTGGTCTCACTAATGGTAGAACAGTGGGCACCCCAGAAATTATGGCCTTGGCAGAAATCAGATGTCCATGAATACACACCCAAGCTCTGCCACTTATTAACTGTGGACAGAACCAGGACTTCAGAAAAGTTACTCAGCCTCTCTAAGAATGTTTTCTGTTTTTGTTTTTGTTTTTTAAGCTGTTGAGTTGAATTGGCATATATGCAAGGCCACACAGAATCAGGCAAGGTCACAATCACAGCAGGACCCATCACCATCCCTCACCTCTGGTTTCCTTCAACAGATGAGCAAATGAAGAATATATGAGATATACACACACACACGGACACACACACACGCACATGCGTGCGCGCGCACACACACACCATGGTTGGATCATTCCAACCATTAAAAAAGAATGAAATCCTGTCATTTGTGACAACATGGATGGAACTGGAGATCACTGTGTTAAGTAAAATAAGCCAGACAGAAAGATGAGTACTGCATGATCTCCTTTATATATAAAACCCAAAAATTTGATCTCATAGAAGTTGAGGAGAATGGTGACTACCAGAAACTGGGAAGAGAGGGCGGGGGAAGGTACTGAGTGAGGTTGGTTAGTGTGTACAAAATTAAAATTAGATAGGAAAAATAAGTTCTAGTGTTTTATAGCACAATAGAATGACTGAATATAGTTAAGAATCAATTCTTGTATATTTCAAAATAGAAGAGAGAACTTTGTTCCCAACACAAAGAGATAATCAATGTTTGAGGTGATGGACGTGCTAATGAACCTAATTTGATGACTGCACATCATATCCATGTATCAAAAAATCACACTGTACTTCATAAATATGTACAATTATTATACATTAAATAAAAATTTTAAAAAGAAAATGTAATGATGAAAATAAAACAAATAAAAATTTAAAAAAAAAAACAAAGAAAGGGGAAGGACAAGAATCAACCGTGTCTGGCCTCAGCCAGACGGCCCGGCCCCTGCTGATTCAGGGGGTTCAGTCCTTCAAGGACACTTGAGGCTTGGCAACAGCTCTGTGGTGACACAGAACTTGTCTTCAAAATCTATTCCAATCCCAAAAGATATTTTGGAAAATAGTCAGACTTCTAATTTGGTGTGGTGAAAATACTATTCAAAGGCAACTATAAAAATGCTGAATTCTTTTTTCAAAAGCTATTTTACATTTTAAGGAAAGAACAAGTCAAATATGGCTTCAGGGTCTACATAGAATATTTTTATTTGGGGAGAATATCAGTTGACAATTTTCAGATATTGACCATTTGCCTTGCATATATCAACCTTGCATCTGAGAAAGAATGCATATTTTAACACATTTTAAGCACATTGCCTTAAGAATGAAAATTCCCAACAGAGCCCTTGAATGCCAAACCCTTTTATTATAATTATTTCTGCAAATACTTAGCCACTGACATCAAGCACCTTAAGAATTCAGGTGACAATATGTAAGAGTTTTTTGTTGTTGTTTAACCTGATTTTTTTAAAAACTGACAAACATATGTTTTATCCTTTCTTTGGCTCTACTACCACGTGCCACTTTTAGTGCCTAGTGCTGCAAAGAAGAACTATTTTATTCTGAGGACTCCAGAATAACAAGAGGAATGATCACAGTAAATAGGGGACAATCTGGTGCTCAGGAGCCTGGCACCCTCAGCCATTCTGCATAAATGCAAATTCAGAACTCCCCCCACCCCACCACCAAAAAAAGACCTTTCAATAAAAGCATCTCTGAAGAGAACCAAGAAAAATCAAAGACAATTAAAGGAGAAAACATGCTGTGATTAACTGTTTCTGTTCTCCCTTTCCCCAAAGTTTCTGACAAATCTCTGCTCTCTTTAATCTTTCCATCATCCATGTCAAGCCACTGCTGAGCCCCAAGCTCCCACTGAGACTATTTCTTCCTCCACTTCCAGCTCCACCTGCTAAGGCCCACCTTGACCCCATCACTCCCCTGCTCAGCCACCCCCAGGCCTCCCACAGGCCACACACACTCCTCGGGCCCCACATCTGGCCACACGTCACTTTCACCTTTCTTCCCTTAGGCTTTGGTCTCACTACTGACTCCCTCATTCTTGCATACACAGGACACTTATTTGCCTCTGTGCCTCTGGCAGTATTCTTTTTACCATCTCCCTGAGCTCACATCAAAACAAGGCAAGCCCAACATGGTGGCACACGCCTGTAATCTCAGTACTTGGGAGGCCGAGACAGGAGGATCAAAGGTTCAAGGCCAGCCTCAGCAACCTAGCTAGACTCTCAGAAACGTAGCAAGACCCTTTTTCAAAACAAAAATTAAAAAGGCCTGGGGTGTAGCTCAGAGATACAATTCTTCTGGGCTCAATCCCTAGTACAAAAAAAAAAAAAAAACAAAGGCAGAGGCTATCAGGTGCAACATACACAAACTGCTGCCACCAAACCCACAGACTTCCCTGAATTTATGTCCATGCTGTCTCCTTTTATTTACAATGGAAGAGGGATATTTCTTCTGGATTAAGGCTAAGGGAGATCACCTCCCACTAGTCTATGGGATCCACCCAACCCATGACTTCAGGAGCATTACCCCAACAGTAATCCCCCCATTCACCTTTATCTTCAACCTCTGCCTCTCCAAAGGCTACACCACATCTACCTGATCAGGTAATCTCCACTGAGAAACCAAAAAACAGCCCTCCTCTAACCTGTGCAGTGGTGCACAACTGTGATCTCAGTGACTTGGGAGGCTAAGGAAAGAGGATCTCAAGTCCGAGGCCAGACTTGGCAACTTAGTGAGACCCTATCACAAAATTTTAAAAATGTAAATAAAAAGGGCTGGGGGTATAGCTCAGTGAATGCACACCCCGGATTCAATCCCTGGTACTGAATTTAAAAAAAATTCAACATCATTATTTTCCCCCTCCACCACTTTCTTTTATTCTCTATATAGACCGAAATTGCCTGTCTACTCTCCCTGTCCCCACATTTCCTCTTTCCACATCCCATTCAACCCACCACATTCTGACTTTCATCCCACCACTCATTTCTAGCTGTGAACTCCAGAGAATTCATAGTTAACTCAATCAATGAACTTGTAAAATGTATTGACACCTACCATGCCTCAGATAACATATGCCAAGCACTTGGCGTGGCAAGGAGCAGGGAAGGGGAGAAATTAGGTATGCGCTCCCTGAGGCAGAAGTTCACGTGGGTAGGTAAATTTAGCCCATAGATATATTTTATTTGGCCTGTGATACTTATAAAAAATATGAATTATTTGCCCAAAATTGAAGAACCTGGAGACTTCACACACACACACACACACAAAAAAAAAAAAATCTGGGTTTCTGGCTTCTATTAAAGAACCCAGAAGCTCTGTCAATGCTGCTCCTTTTCTGAGTGGCAATAATTAGCCGGAGCTGAGGAACAGATGTTCCTTCAAGGACATGTGGGCTCCGGGGTTCACCATGGCCCCACCAAATGCTCTTTGTTCCCTGCCCTTACTTTGTTGGCCCCGTGGGCATTGAATTTGGGAGTATGAAATCCCAAAACTCGGCTGTAGACCCGTAGAGTCAAATAGAAATATGAATGTATTCCACACAATGTAATTTCAAATTTTTGTCACCATATTGTTGAAAGTTGAAAAAGTGAAATTAACTTTAATGTTATATTTAACCCAGTATATCCAAAATATCATTGCAAGATGCTATCGATATAAAAGTTTAGTAATTACATATTTCACATTCTATTCTTTACCCTATGTTTTTAAAAATCACCATGCACACCATTTTATACTTACAGCAATCTCAATTCTAACTAGCCACATTTGTAGAGTTCAACAGCCAAATGTGACTGGTGGCTGCCATATTGAACCGCACACCTCTAGATGCTTAGTGACTAGTTACAAAAATAAAGTCTTGCAAGCAGAGAGAAAGAGAGTGGAGGAGTGAGAGAATACTAAAGAAAAAAAAAAGAAAGCAGGCAGGACTAAGAAGGAAGATATTGATGTTAAAGAGGAGGCACAGGAGATATTTAAAAAGAAGGTGGGTAAGCCTAGGGACACAGAGACAGTGAATGGTGTCCATTGAAAACTCAGCTGTAGTCCAGTCCTGCATAGGAGGAAATGTCCTTCAGAGGCAAACACAGTTGGCCAGTGATGCAGACTTTCTAGAGGGAAGTTTGGTGTTTTATAATTAGGTTCAGCAACAACAGGAGGTCACTATGAAAATCATCTGGCCAGTTGTCTGAGCTCCACTGCACCTCCTTGCCACTGAAGAGGCAACTAGGATAGGGAGGACAGGATTTTTGGTACAGATTGGGATTTTAATCTGAGTCATGGCTGAGAGGAGAGGGAACATAAGAGATAGTTCTTTTTTTTTTCAAATAATGGGTATGGGATGCAGTAGAATGTGTTAAGTACAAAAAGTAGGTCAAAAAGAGGGGTTGAGGAAAAGGAGTAGTTAATCAGGCAAGAAGGTATCTTGAGCTAAGAACCAAGCAAAATTCAAGACTCGGTGCCTGAATGAGGATATGTCAGCAGGTATCAGGAATCCAGAGGTGCAGGTGCAAGGTCAGAGGCCAAAGAGACTTGGGTGCAAAAAATGAATACCCCAAGTCAGAGACCAGCACCAAAATTCATATCCCTGAGCCAGAGACCTCAGATAGAGGACTCTCTCCTCTCTCCTCCAAGTGAGAACAATATGGTAGCCACTTAGGAGGTGCCATGTGCTCCCTTCTCACCTAAAGACAAGAACCAATATTAAAGTCTAGGGTGGGAAAGCAAATTCACCAGCTGGGGGAAGAAGAGAATATCACATTATCTGCCAGGTTGAAAAGGACGTGGAATCAAGAAGGCAAGAACTCCATTACACAACCATAAAACAATTCTGAAGCATTTCCAGAGATATTATTTTTGAACACCTCCAGCTTGTCCATTCATCCCTTCATTCATTCAGCAACCATTTATGAGTAGTTCTCGCCTAGACTGCAGTTACAACACTGATTCAATAGGTCAGTTGTACTAAGGCTTGCCAAATTGTACTCTAGCAGAGCTGGTAAGCAAGCGACAGTAGCTCCAGCATAGGCAAAATAGGTTCAGACTACTAACACTGAAGGGGACTCTAAATAAAACCAGTGGGATTAGGAGGATAAAATGGCTTTAAAGTGCCCAGAGGTCCACTTGTCTGCCATCTATTGTAATTTTCCACATTGACTAGGGCCCACGAGAGTGGGAAATAAGGCCAATATAAAATATCTTACAAGAGTTTCACAGGAAAATTATTCTCCTAAGGAAGCAATATGCAGGATTTTTAAATCTCATTGTACTGAAAATACAGTTTTTCATGTTGTGTTCAGACTAAAGTTAAATACAAATATTTGGAAACTTTAGAGTAATTGTAGCCTGGTACTCTGCATGGGAAAAAGTTGCTAATATCAAGAAACTGGTATTCATTGGAAGAGAAAATATATTTAGATACAATTTTGAATTTGTTGGGGGAGAGTACTCACTTCCTACACATGATTTATAAAAAGCAATGTGAGTTAGAAAAAAAGGTTGATGATGCAAGGAAATTAAAATGGCACATACAGTTAATGATGCAGAAAAATAATATTTTCAATGGTACCAACAAATCAAAACTCCACAAAGACAGTAAAGATTATTTGCCAACTGACTTTTGATTCCATAATTAACTTTACAGAACTGTAACATGTCATATATAGGTATGGTTTACCCTAATTTCATGAAAACAAGCAAGTTTATATAAAGCAAGTTCCAAGATAAGATCTGTTTCATTGACATTAGACAAACCCCAAAAATCCAGTATTCAAATAATAACCCTCAGTTATGCTTGGTTTACTGAGGAAGGGAAATATGGGATTTCAGTAAGTTTTCTAGTAGCAATAAAATGTCAAAACCAAGAGGCTCTGATTTCAAAAATAATTTTTTATCTAAAACATATAACTGCTATGATATTACAAATATGTATGGATCAAGGAGAAAAAAGTAACCTAAATCTGCAGATTTCATCAGTTCTTACAAAGTTACCTAGGCATACTATTTACTCTTCATCAGTTTAGGGTTAGCACATGTCTTAATAATCATTATGAGCAAAGAAGCCATGCTATATCTTTCCTTGGGGTACCAAATGAATATTATTAGCCTTTAGTTTATGAAATCACCCATTATTTCCAAACAATAGGGCAAGAGAAAAGGGAGAGGGAATGTTTGCCCTATTTCTTTATAAATCTATTAATTTCACTTTCTTCCTCAAAGTACTTATTCTTTTAAGATAATGCATACACACTTACTAAAGTCATATGACATTTTTTAATCACTGTATGAAGTTGTTATATTACCAGTAAGTACTACCTTGGTTAATATTGGGCTACTTATGCCACCATGGCAGATAAAATAATTTACATCTTTAAATTAAAAAAGACTGGCAAAGCTCCCTGTTAATTTTTTTCAACTACCCACTTATTTGTAATGGCACAATCACAAAACTCTAAATACACTTCTCAATAATATTAACAACCCCAACCACAATGGCAATTACTAATGTTCATCCAGGATTTGATGTTTCAAGCCAGTCTCTCTCACAACAGCTACATAATAGCACTTCCATTAATCCAAGAGTCCTAGCTCTATTTAAACCTTCCAGATAACCAGGATAGCAATTAAAAGGTAAAGGAACACCTACGTTTGTTCCATAACTTGACTATTGTGAATAGTGCTACTAGAAACATGGATATGCATGTGATCACTATAATATTCTGACTTCATTCCCTTTTGAAAGATACACAGGAGTGGTATAGCTGGGTCATGGCTGTGGTATATACACACAATGGAATTTCACTCAGCTATAAAGAACAACAAAAATTATGTCACTTGAAGGAAAAGGGATGGAACTAGAGAATGTTATGCTACGTAAGATTAGCCAGTCTCAGAAAATGAACAGTTATGTGTTTTATCTCATATGTGGAAACTAGAGAGAAATTGGGTAACAAAAGAGACTTCAGATAAAGGAGGAGAGGCTCCAGTGGACCGATTGAGGGGACTTAAGGGGGGGTTGGGATTTGATGAAGGCAACAGTTCGAATAATACTGTGTACTTATAGAAAGTTATAAATACCATGTATAGGGAAGGGGAGGGCTGTGGTGGGATCTAGAAGGAAGCACACTAAGTGCTGTGTGCACAGATGTTCCTGTGGCTGTGAACCTCCTTATGATGCATAATTACAGTGCACCAATAAAAGTATATTTTTAAAAGGTAAAGGGAAATATTCCACTCCAAATTAATCCTCTTGCTCTGCTTTCTCCTTTTCTTTGGAATAAACTGATGCTCCCAGAACTTTTCAAGTATGCTGTCATACCTCAAACTCAAGTTCACACCTGCTCCAAAATGTGCTAAGATTTCGTCCACTCTCTCGTACTTTGAATTTGAAAGGTGTCATTTTTGAAGGTAGGCCAGTATCCCACCATGATTGTTTTCATAAAATGAAATAAAATAAATTTGCTTCATAAAATTGCTTTGAGGAGCTTGGTTTTAACTTTATTAGACTTGTTAGTGGTTTTAGAATTATGTTTTAAAATCTGTGCCTTCCAAGATTAAGTTGTATTGTTTGAAGTAATATTAAAAATGCCTAAAAATTAGAAGCAAAAATAAGCCCAAATCATGTATTTTGGATAGTTTTTAAAAATACAAGGTTTCTTTAAAAGGTCAGGTAGTTAATAAAGCAAGATATATTTCATGCATAGACTTCATCTTTAAAAATATTTTTCAGCTTTTTGTTTATAGATGTCATAGGGATTTTATCCCAATGAATGGATATTCTCTTTACTATGTTTCAAAAATATTTCTATCATACACTGAGTAATTTACCCAGTTCCCCCAAATATTTTTCTCTCCTGTGAAAGTAATTTTGATAAAACTGACTTTAAAAAGAAAAGAACAATAAAATTTTAACATTCATAAAGACTACATGCTTTTCTTAAGACACTAAAAAATGCAACATATTCATTTCTCACTCTTTATCTCAAAATACTGACTTTCTGATTCTAGCAAAATATAATTTTAGTAACTCATCAAGACAGAATACATAAATTGGCATATTTTTGATATGCACACAAATTGAAAAAGCATCTTTCCCAACTGTGTTGCAGAAAATGAAATGCATCTGGTACGACAATATGGCCTGACACGTGAACTAGAATCAGTGGGAAGAAAAAGGTTTCTTTTTATTTTTTTCTTCTCAAAGCAGAACATTTTAAATGATGTCCATGCCCCAACAGTAAGGCACTAGCAACTCTGCTGGTGTGTTTCAATGGTAGGTAATAGTAAGAGAGATGGCAGGGGCATGGGGAGAAGCAGGGTTTGATCACTTTTAATCACTATACCTCAGTGACTTCCAAATCTCTTTCCCTAGCAATCCAAACTGGTTTTTTGCTTTTGCTTAACATCTCTACCAGTGTCAGGGTACCAGCACATATGTTGTTGGGGCCTCATGCTGGGGTGGAAAGGTGGGGAGCGTGTTAGAGAACATGGCAGATGCCAGGGCCGAGCAAAGAATAAGAGACAAATTCAATAATTCATCTATTTTTGCAGTGAATTTTCTTTCTGCCATGAAAGAAAGTCCTTTGGAGAAAATAAATTTGAAGGTGTAGTAAATGCTTTTACTGTCTCTTCTTCTATGTGTATCTATCTGTGCTGATGACCCTTAAATCAAACAAATCGGCATGTGCAACGAGTTCTTCCCCATACGGTATCTTGGCGATTAGGAGCTGGGAAGGTGAGGAAAGATGCCTGAGGTGTGCAGGAAGCTTGCAAGGGCAGAGGGAGGCTCGGCAAAGCCTACTCCTGAGCAGCTTAATGAGTCCTGGCCCACTTCCAGGGTCCAATTCCATTTTGTTCTCTTGCCCATTCAGAGGTGAGCTAGGCTCCTTCTGTTTGGCAAAGAGGACTGAGAAATGCTTCTCTCTTCTACGTTGGTGAGAGTGCCAATGAAAGTAATATTCATAACTCATAACAGAGAAAACTCTCCACTTCTCAGAGAACAAGGCCCCATGAGCTTGACACTGGGGACTGACAGTCTTTCTCTGTGGGTCTGGGTCTGGCATCAGGCAAGCCCCTCAGGGCTTACTGTTCTTTCTGCCTACACCCTACTTTTGACCTGTTTATTTTTCACCTATAATTTAACTGTTTTATTCCTTTTATATCTACATTGATATCCTGGTTCTTTATAATGAAAAGCTCCTTTAGAATTATAGAAGTATGATTAACAATGCCTTTTTAAATGTGATATGATATGCAACAATGCATCACAGAACAAATTAGAAATTAATATAGCTAATTCATCATAGAATTGGTTATATATAGGGAAGGGGGAAACTTAGGATGCATAAAGACTTGAAAGTTTCTAATATTAATAAGACCAGAGTCATCTCAAAAACTTTAGTTTTAAAAATGGTCAAAAATAGCTGTAATCATGGAAAATGGTTCTAGAAACTGACTTTAGTACAGACCTCTCTATGTCATTTATTAACTATGTGATCCTGGAAAGTTTATTTGATGTCTTTGGGCATTGGCTTCCTAATCCATAAAATAAGAACTTTTATCTAATTGGATTCCAATAAGGATTGAATCATGTAAGATTATAGAGTCCCCAAAATATGGTGTAGGCACGCACAATAATGTTAGCTTAGTATCTTCTCTGAAATAAATTTAGATCCTTAAAATTCATACTTACATATGAATAGTATTTTTAAATAAAAATTGCTAGTTTCTGAAAACCTTTTTGTAAAAGGGAACATAAAAATAAATTCAGATTCCCTATTTTTGCTTTGAAAATATCTTAATTAAGTGAACCACAGAGTGATTTAGTAAGTTAACATTCACAGTAATATGATATATCTTCCAAAATAATTTAATTATTATTTGTTGTTCTATTATCTTTTATAGTAAAAGTTATGAAAAATGTAAAACTAGCCCCGAACTCTACAATTCTTATACAGGATTGTATAAGATTCTTATACAGAATTGTATAGGATTGTATGCATACTCAAAGGGCATACTTCCTTTAATATATAATATTCTATACTGAATTTAAAACATTCTTTTAAAAACACTTTTTACTTTATTTTTTAATCCAAAATGTGGAGCTCTATCCAGTTCACTTTCAAGATGATAGGAAAGGTAAATACATTTCATCATTTTGAAAATATCATCTCTACCTATTCTTCTGAGATCACTGTTTCTAGAACATCAAGTGTTTGCATAATGCAAGCAATTGTGTTTATTGACCAATAAAACAGACTAGTTTTCTGATTTATTTTCAGAAACTACACTAACAAAATAGCCACAAACTATAAATTCTTTCAGTTAAAAACTCTTCTCTTCCCATATCTTACCCTTCAACATACAGTCTGATGTTTTTTGAAGCTCAACACTTATTCAAATTAAAGTTTTGAATAAGTTAATGTGTAAGTTAATGTATATGTCATTCATCTTTTTTTTTTTTTTTTGGCGGTACTGGGATTGAACCCAGGGGCATTCTGCCTCCGAGCTACACCTCCAGCCCTATTTTTTATTCTTTATTTTGAAATAGGATCTCACTAAGTTGCAGAGGGCCTCACTAAGTACCTGAGGCTGGCCACGAACCTGCGATCCTCCTGTCTCAACCTCCCAAGTCCTCCTTAGCCACACCTGGCTAAGGAGAGAGTTTTAAATATATTAAGATGTATTGGGAGAAAAGAGTCATTTGGGTCTCTGGCAGAATGAAATTTTTGAAATATTTTCTAGTATTAACATGATTTGATAAACATTTACCAAAAGAGAGCATTCCCTCTCCAAGACGGAGGGTGTAAAAGCAGCTGTTTGGTGAGACGCCTTACAAATCCTACAAGTAAAAATTTTCTTAAAAGCACATAAGAAACTTGAGTCATGTCTGAAATGAGTCAAAATGATGTACAAAGCAACACATTTTAGAAGCAAGTGCTTCCGAATACTAGTAAACTTAGAAAAGTCATAAGAACATATCCAACGGATGAAATGCTCACGCCGGTCCACTTGTGGGACGGTGATCCACCTGCAACAGGAAGTTTGAAGGGAACGCAAGGCGGGGAGGAGCAGACCTCTGTGATGAGGCTTTCCCAGCTCTTGACCTCACAGGACTCATTGCTTCACCGCCCAGGATTTCTTTCTATTCCTCCCTGCCAGCCATTTGCCAAGAATGCTACCCCTTCCACACCGCTAGACACAGCTGTAATTTTTTTTCTAAGTTGTTGAGGTTGCTAGTTTTTTTCTTTTGCCAAGGTGAGACTTAGCTGAGCCTATTCCAAGAGACCTCCCCAAAAGTACCCACTTAATGTCTAACTTCTCATTGGCCGTTCATTAAGCTACCCAAACTGTTCTAGCGACAGGTGTCATTGCTATCAAAAGTAAAGCCAGGGTGCAAGTCAGACTCAAGTTGTTGCTGAGCAGGAGGAAGATGGTTTCTTTCCACTGTTTCACCTACTCGGTAGAACACACGCAAACCAACTCCCTGGGTAGTGATCGCCAGAGCTGGGGGCGTGGCCCCACCTGGCCTCGGGCTGCGCCGCGGGCACTCACCTGGCCGCTGCCGCTCTCCTCACCCTGCGCGGGGGGCTGGGGCTCCGCGGGGCTCCGCGCTGGCTCCGCGGCAGGTGGCGGCGGTGGTGGCGGCTCCAGCAGCTGCTCCAGGCACACCGTGCCCGGCAGAGAGGAGCTCTTCTGGTGGCACAAGTGCACCCCGGGACCCCGACGACTGGCACCCTCATCTTGGGCGCGGTTCCCCCTTGGGGGCGGCTGGGGAGAAGACGACAGAGAGGAAGAGGCGGAGGAAGAAGAGGGAGCCGAGTCGGGAGAGCGTCCACCAGGAGGCGTCACTCCGGCGGCGGCGGCCGGCCCTTTAGCCGCGGGCAGCAAATGTTCGCGGATCCGGCGGCGCAGTGTGGACCCCTGCTCCGCTCTGCCGGCGCCTCCGGGCTCCAGGGGCTCCGGCGAGGAGCAACACAGGTTGGGCTGAGAGGAGGAGAAGACTCGGTCCAGCACTTGCTTGCGCTTCTTAAAGCCGCTCCACCTGCTGCCCGTGCTGCCCACGCCGGCCAGCGCGTCCCGCCTGCCCCCCGGGGGCGGTGGGGAGGGCGACGGGGTGTCCGCAGTGCGGCGCTCGGGGGCCCCGGAACGCCCGCCGCCCTTGCTCTTGCCCACCCCCAGCTGCAGGTTCTTCCAGAGCCGGGCATGGAAGGAGGGGGACGCCGCAGGTTCCTGCTCGCCCGCGGCGGCAGCCCGGGGCTCCATCCTCCACCCCCTGCACCTCCGCTCCCCTCCTCCGCCTCCTTCTCCTCCGCCCTCGTCCTCCCCGGCGGCACCTCCTCCTGGAGTCCCGCGGTGGCGCCGGCGGCGGCGGCGGGCGCAGCAGCAGAGGCCGGGAGTGCCCGGCGGCTTCAGGCCAGCTCGGAGGAAAGGTGCCCCGGCCGCCGAGGCTCTCTGGCCCCGGAACTCCGGCGCCGCCTCTTCCTCCGGCACCTGCCGGGCTGGGCTGGAGCTGTCACCGAATCCCGGCAGCTGCACCTTCAAAGTTTCTAGCTCCGACTCCAGTCCCCCGGAGTCCCCCAGGCCGCGCCCTGGCTCCCTCTCCGCACGGGTTCCGAGCTCGGGAAGCCGCAGGCACCCGGGCGTACGCGTCCAGCTGCGCCAGGGACCGCGCCCGGCGCCCTCGGGCAGCACCTGTCAGTGGCGGGGGCGGCTGCCTCCAAACGGGGCTCGCACGCGGCTCACACAACAGGGCGCGTCCAGCTGGAGACGTCGGGCACCTGCAGCCCTGGCTAAGCACCCCAGGACCATCCTCCGGCTCCTAGGTGGGAGGGCAGGCAAGAACCGGGTGGCGCTGGGTAGGGCCGGGAGCCAGCTCGTTCCCAGGGATCGGGCCACTGTTGCCCACGTAGCTCCTGGCTCGCTCTGGGCTGGCCTCTGGATGGGCTGGCGAGTGTCTGCGTCCGATGGAGTGCGTTGGAGTGGAGTCGATGCATTCGGGGCAGGTCCCTTGGGGCGCCTAGGATCACCGAGGGGTGAACCCCTCCGAATTGTAAGGCTGAACTACCTCGACTGGGTCCGCGCTCCGGGTCCAAGAGAAGAGTTTGATTTCTTCTGTCTTGACTTCATCTTCGTTCACCTCTGCATGCTCTTTATTTGTATGTGCACTGGTGACTTCTCTTATGATAGGGATCTGGCAGCTTCCAGAGCCTGACAATAAAGCCAGCCGTTAAAGTTGCAGGGAGTTTATGGTGGGCGAGGATGGGAGGGATGTGACCCTATTGGATACACAGTCTTGGTCTTTTCATTCAATTACATTTATTCTTTGGCTACTTCATTTGTTTCCTTGCAAGGCAAATATAAAAGGCTTTTTAGCTCATACAGACCTTGTTTCTCCCCAAATCTACTCACCCAGGGTCTTGTGATTCTACTAGGAGAGCCTTCTGAAAGGCAGTTGACACGGTGCCCCTTCCCCCTCCGCTGCACCCCTAACTATAGAAAACGGGAGCGTTTCCCAAACTTCAGTGCCACACTGTCTGATTACAGTCTTTCCTCTGGCTAGCAGTATGTCCTGGAGGTGTTACCAACTTCCCCAAGTTTTGTTTTGTTTTTTAACATTATATGCACAAGAAGACAAAATTTGAGTTGAAACTTCAAGCGGCCAAAGGGCCATTACAAGATCTGACTACAGTGTTTCATGCAGAAGGAAGAGCTGGTGCAAATATCTTGGGACAGGAAGCAGCTTGACTACGCATGCTCAAGGACAGGTGGCGACCACTCCAAAGAGAGTGCCTGGAGCGAGCTGCGTGCGGTGCTAAGAGAGAGAGTGAAACAAATGGGCCCGGTATCCTCTTGTGGGGTGTGTCCTATAGCCATAGTAAGAGCTTGGGGCTCCTATAAATGAAATGGGGAGCTATGAGAGCATTTTTAAGCACAGGGATGCTGTGATGTAATGTGATGTGATTTACTAATACTTGCCTCACAGACCTATTTTGAGGGTTAGGGGGAAAAATATTTAGTTTAGTGCCCTGCATATAGTTGGTAGTATTGTTATTTGGTAGATACAGTATTTCCTAAGTTTATTAATGCTATGCTTTGACAAAAGGGCAAGTGAGTGGTTAAAGATTATGGACTGAATTTAAATAAAATTCTTGAAATGACAAGATTATAGAGATAAAAAAACAAATAGTGATTGTCAGGAGTAACTGGTGAGGCACATATAAAGGAAGATAAAAGGAAGTGCTTTGTGAAGATGATAGGACAGATCTGCATCTTTCTTTTTCTTGGGGGGAGGGGCACTGGGTATTGAACCCAGGGGTATTCTAACCCTGAGCTACACTCCCAGCCCTGTTTTGTTTTGTTTTGTTTTTTGTTTTGTTTTGAAACAGTCTTGCTAGGTTGCTGAAATTCTTGCTAATTTTCTAAAGCTGGCCTCAAACCTGTGATCCTCCTGTCTCAGCCTCCCAACTACTGAGATTACAGGTGTGCACCACCATGCCCTGCCAGATCTGCATCTTGATTGTGGTGGTTATATGAATCTTTCCTATATGTGGGATAAAACTGCATAGAACTTCACACACACACACACACACACACACACACACACACACACGAGTACACATAAAAATTGGTGAAACCTGAATAAGATCTGTGAGTTGTACTAATGGCAACTTCCTGGTTTTGTATTGTGCTCTCATTATGTATGATGAACCCATTGGGGGAAGTTCACACAGGACCTCTTTGTGCTATTTTTGCAACTTCCTGTGAGTCTATCATTATTTCAAAATATAAGAATAAGTAAATAGCAACACGATAATAATAAAGTATATATATTTTTAAATTTCAGGCTGCTTCCCAATTTCTCTCCATCTTCCACATATGAGAGAAAACATACACCTCAGATAATGGAGAAGAGACTCCAATGGAGCAATGGAGGGGTTCTAGGGAAGGAAGCGGGGGACAGAGATGTAATGAAGGTAACAATTTACATAATGCTATGTTTGTATATGAAATTACCAATACCAATCTCAGTGATATGTATGGGGAAGGGGTGAGAGTAGGGTGGGACCAGGAAGGAAACATCCCAAGTGTTGCATGTTTATTCCTATCACCTCAGTATGATGTATAATTACAATGCACCAATATAAGTTTTAAAATATTTAAAAATTGCAGGCTGCTGACAGCTTTCCACTGGAGCTTTAATTATTGGAGAATGAAGCCATGTTGGAACCAGGACTGGACAGACACATCTTGCCCTCCATTTCTGTTCTCACCCACCCCACCTAATCCCCGAGTCAGGAGGTCTCTTAGCAGTGAGTGAGGGAAAGTTCGCAATTGCTGAGGCAAAGTCCACACCAGGGCATGTGGATGTAGGCACAAGGATTGTGAAGGTCTCGCCACACAGAATAAGAAAAGCCAGACCCTTAGCTGTCATGGAAGCACCTCGCCACTGTGGAAGCAGACGGGTGGCACTTTTCAGAGGCTATGTCTTCCTCTTCACTCCCATTTTCTTTCTTTATATTCTATTTCCCTGAGACACTCTTTGCTTTCACTTAAAAAGCTTCAGTTAAACTTTTTGAAGTTGGTTAAAACTTTTCAGTTAAATTCTGAATTTCATGGTTTGATTAAACAGTGTAGCTGGTGGGGGCTTTATGTGTTCGTCTCTCTAGAGTATTTATTATGTAATGAGGGCTTTATAAAATTGAAATCTCCATTGAAACCAAGAGAGAACTGGACTCTTTGGGGTATTGTCAATCTTACAAAGGGAGACACATGCGGTCATTAGAGATTTTCCCTCTAAATCAGCTTTGATCCCTTATGGAATTAATATGGGGACTATTTTCAAAAGGCTGAGACAAAGTGTCCTTTCCACACCAGACAATGCAGCTAAAAATACCAACACCACAAAACTTACCTCCACATAGAGCTCCGCTGGCAGCCCAAAAAGAAATTGCAACCCACAGACACATCATTCTCTCAACACTGGACAACTACTTTGTAACTAGTTTTTCTACTTCATGGCAAAACAGAAGCACAGAGAAGACAAGTAAAGAAATATGATATTGCCATAGAGAGGAAGAAATGACCACTCCTTACCAGAATTCTTTATAAAGATGTCAAGTTTGTCAGCTGTAGCTTGGAGATAATGCTACATATTTCAACCTTGCATTCATAATCCCCCCCCCTCTTGGTACTGGGGATTGAACCCAGGTGTGTTCTACCTCTGAGCTACACCCTCAGCTCTATTTTATTTCCTTAGTATACTCTTATTGGTGCATTGTAACCATATATCATATTGAGGTTGAGTGTGACAGAAACATACATGCACACAGCACCCAGTGTTTTTCGCTCCGGACCCCATCCTGCTTCCTCCCCTGCCCATTCATAATATTGAAATTGGTAGACCTAGAGAATATTATGCTAAGACTATCTAATCTCAGAAAGGTAAGGATCATATGTGTTCTCTCATGTGTGGAAGCTGGAGATAAATTAGGAAACAAAAGGGACGTCAGGTAAATGAGGAGAGATACCAACAGAATAGTAGAAGAGGATTTAGGGAAGGAGGTGGGGAGGGAAAAAAGGACGTGGGAAGAGGAAAAGGGAGGCTTGATAAACTAGACAGTTCAAACAATCCTATTTTATTTTGAAACAGGGTCTCGCTAAGTTGCTGAGACTGGCCTTAAACCTACGATCCTCCTGTCTCAGCTTCTCAAGTACTGGGATTATAGGCATGCACCACCATGCCCAGCTGAATTCATAGTCTTTAAATGATTGGTTTAATTGATTTTTGTAGTTTAATATTTTTATTTTTCTTTTTATTTTCTAACTAATTTTGTCTTAAAAATATCCTGATATTTTGAGTTCTGAAATCTGTGATCCCAAATAACACTTATCCATCAATGTGAATTCATTTACATAACTTGAAAGAGCATATATAACTTTTTGGAAATATTCGAAAATTATAGGAGACTGCCCTACAGATTTTGCATCATAAAAAGTTGTAGTAGATATGGTCTCTGTTGTCAAATGTCTTGTGATATTTGAGGTATTAATAAAAACTTTACAAGTGGAAAGTAAATGGTACACATTGATCACTGAGGGGATGCAGAGGAGTGAAGAATTACTTCTCGTTTGACTAATCAAGAAAGATTCCTTGCTGGAGGCATCATCTGGGCAAAGATCTATTGCAGATGACAGGGTATACCAACAAGATGGATTGCCACCAGCCAGGGAAGAAAAATCAGGCCACAGAGTAAAACCTCAATAAATGTTAGCTATTATTCTTATTATTACAATTTACAAATGATCTTAAATGTTGATAGGGAGCCGGGTGTTGTGGCGCACGCTTGTAATCCCAGTACTTGGGAGGTGGAGACGGGAGGATCCGGGTTTGCGGCCAGCCTCAGCTAATTAGTGAGGCCCTCCGCAACTTCCTGAGACCCGGTTTCAAAATAAAGGATAAAAGATAGGGCCAGGGGTATAGCTTGGAAGTAAAATGCCCCTGGGTTCAATCCCTGGTACTGCAAAAAAAAAAAAAATGTTGATAGGGTATTTATTGCTTGGGCTAATATTAACATATACATCAAACACTGATATACACAAAATTGGGAAGGCAATGTATAAGGTAAATTTGAGCAGAAATCCAAAGGAATTGAGGGAAAGAGCCAAGTGATTTGAAAGAAAATTGTTCCAGGAGGAGGGAATGTTTGGTGCAAAGAGGCTGAGGCAGAAACATGCTCCACTTGAGGAGGAGCAAGGGGAGCAAACTGAAACAGATAAAGCAAGAAGGGAGAGGGAAGAGAAAACGTTGCAGAGAAGGCTTGGGGTCAGATCCTGTGGGACTCTAGGCAACAGTAAAGACTTCAGTCTGGGTGAGCTGGGAAGCCATCAGAGGGCTTTGAGTCTCTTTCTAATCCAATTGCATTTCAAAGACTGTACTGAGAATAGAGTAGAGGAAGGTCAGGGGTGGGAACCAAGCTAGACAGGAGCTGTTACTATAGTACATTAAGGACACTGATGGTCTCTGTTGAGGTGGCAGGCAGGGAGCAATGACCATGGTTACATCCTAGATAGGTGATATTTTAAAGACAGACCTGATAGGATTTGCCATACTTTGGACATGGAGTCCTCAAGCACAATGCTAAGTTGTTTATATCATTCACCATATATAATCCTCACAGCAAACCCATTTTATAGATGAAACAACCAAGTCTGAGGAATGTTAGGTGACTTGCAAGGTCACTCATTGAAAAATTAGTAGATTCAGTAATCAAGCTCAGGTCCATGGGCTTCCACAGCCACGTGGGTTTTTTTAATTAAAAGAAATTAAATTAATTAAAAAGAAATAACAGAAAGAAGCCTCAAAAGATAAACTGATCCATGCCCTTGACCTAGGTGAGCAAGACCATCTTGCATAAAATCACAACTGCCATCCCATGATATCAAAGTTATAAATGCAAGCACAGAGATGTTTCAGGGACTAACTGAGTTTAGGGCCAACTTAAATGGCACTCAAGGAGCCCTCTGTCAGAAGAGCCCTGGCTGTTGTCCCAGCTGCCACCACTGACCAGATGCCTTCAGGCCCTCATTTCATCTCTCAGTCTCTGAAGTGGGGGCAATAATGTCCATCCGCCTGATCCATCTCCCAAGGACCCAATTCAGACAAACGTAAGCCTCACTCCTGATGAGCAAAGGCCATCTAAAAGAGAGACGTGTGTAGCCCCACACAAGAAAAGCCACCAGTCCCATTTGTTCCATTTTACATGGAGAAACCCTGCCTCAGTAGAATGAAGCATTCTGAGCCTTTCAAAACCAAAAACTCGCCGGGCGTGGTGGTGCACGCTTGTAATCTCAGTACTTAGGAGGCAGACACCGGAGGATCTGGGTTCGTGGCCAGCCTCAGCTACTTAGTGAGGCCCTCCGCAACTATGTGAGACCTGGTTTCAAAATAAAGGATAAAAAATAGGGCCGGGGGTGTAGCTCAGAGGTAGAACGCCTCTGGGTTCAATCCCCGGTACCACACACACACACACACAAAAAAAAAAACTCACTCATCACAGTTCAGTTTGTTGAGATGGCTGCTAACTATGCGATCAACTCAACAGAATGAATTCCTGTTCCCATGTAATCTAGTTTTTGCTCTTTTCTTTTGTGAAAATTTTCTTATTAGAGTTCTTAAACAGTTTAATTTTGTTTTTGTTTTTGTTTTTGTTTTTGTTTTGCGGTACCAGGGATTGAACCCAGAGGCGTTCTACCTCCGTGCTACACCCCCGGCCCTATTTTTTTATACTTTATTTTGAAACCGGGTCTCACAAAGTTGCGGAGGGCCTCACTAGGTAGACAGAGAGAGACAGAGAGGGAGACAGAGAGAGAGAGAGAGAGAGAGAGAGAAAGAGCTGAGGCTGGCCTCGAACCCAGATCCTCTGGTCTCTGCCTCTCAAAGTACTGGGATTACAAGCATGCACGACCACGCCCAGCTCTTAAACAGTTTAATTTTTAAGCAACTTCAAAGGAGCTGTTTTCTTCATTCTGTTTAACATAAACCTCAGCACAATTTCTTCTTAATCAAGGTGGTAAACAAAATTCTAGTGTTCTAGACCAAGGAAAGCTCTGGAATTTCTATGTAGAGGAGCATGGGAATACCCATATGGCCAGAACTACAGAGAGAAGATTTGAAGCTATATTTGCATAATTTCTAAAAATCAGGGTCCAAATCATACAGGAAGGGGTTAACTAGAAATTAAAAGGGAACAAAAGCCCCACCGCCTTTATCTCAATTCTGCATAAAGTCAGAAGACCTAGGTAAGTGCCTTGGTCTTATAAACAAGTGATCTATAACTATAGGCAGCTCTTGGTGTCTCAGTTTTTTTATTAGTAAAGGGAAAAAAAGAACTAGCTACCCTCTCAGGTTTCTGTCAGCTTATAAATTGTGTAAGCCTCTGAAACCATTTTCCAGTATAGGATATATAATCCATTTGCTCATTCCTGGTCTGATTTTCTACTTTCAACAATATACAAAAAAGTAGCAGTGGATATGACTGTAAATAATCCCCTAGGAACACATACCATGTCCCAGGCACTGTTAGGGCCCCTACTCCTATCCTACCAGCCTCAACACTTCCATACCGGCATCTGCATTGCTCTGCCTGAGGGCTGCCTACCTCTCCCCACGTACCTGAAATTGCCCTCAGCCAATGAATCGGGGCAACTGATAGCTGAGGTATCTCTAGCTCCCTCCTGCTCAGTGAGGGGTCAGAGGGGATAACTTGCAGGCCGAGGCCCTCTGTGGTAACTGGCTTGATAACATGCCCTTTATCAGCTTCCTTTCCTTTTCTCTCTCACCCCACTCCCTGAGACCTGGTCCCTACACTTCCTAAATAAACTTCTTGATGTGAGTCCTTGTCACTAATTCAGCTCCTGAGGGATGCCAAAGTAGGACACATTACATTGACATTTCAATCCCAGGTTAACGAGCTTCCCAACTTGACCACTCTATGAGAATAAATTTACTGTTCTCCAGCAAGATTCCTTTGTGTCTACCAATGTTTAAAGGGATTATACATACATGTTTGTCCCAGAATCTACAATCTATTCCCTGAAAGTGAGGCCCTTTGAGGACCTAAGTATTAATCTGTGACTTACCTCTACTGGCTTCCTGGAATGTGCAATAGGGGGATCTCTCAGCACCCACTGCATCCTGGAAAGTTAGTCACAACTGATCATGGCCATGCATCCCTTTTGTCACACATGTGCTCCATCCTGGAAGCTACATGGGTGTATTAGTTGGGACTGAGTTCAACTTCAAGGAGCACAGAAACCTTAAACATGCTTGTGAAGTCTGAAGGTCATCATCACCCAGTGATGACCTTCAGACTGCCTTGTGGCACTCTGCCTTGTGGCTGCACCATGAATGACTAACATTGCCACCTCATGACCCAAGATCAGCAGTGGCCCTCCAGCCATGACATTCACCTTCCAAACAGCCAGAAAAAAAGAAGAAAGCATGAAAAGGAATGTGCCTCTTTCTTTAAAGCTACTCCCCAACTCTTCTTATATCCCAGGAGTTAGACCTCAGACACATGGCCTTGCCTAGCCATGATTTCAAACTCTGTTGAAACAAAATCTTTATTCTAGGAAGTCATGTGTCCAGCCAAGAATTGGGGGCTTTTGAAGGGAAAGATGAATACTGGGGAAACAAGAAACAACTCAGACACAGAGGTGTAGCCATTTGAGGGGTATTTTTGCTCAGAAAGTAGAGGCAAAAGTCAGGTGTGGTGACAAATGCCGGAAATCCGGTACTTGGGAGGCTGAGATAGGAAGATCACAGGTTCAAGACCAATCTCAGCAATTTAGTAAGACTCTCAGCAACCTAGCAAGACCCTGTTTCAAAACAAACAAACAAACAAAAATATAAAAGGACTGGGGGCATACCTTGAAGGTAGAATTCCTCTGGGTTCAACCCCCAGTAACACACACATACACACACATACACACACACACACACACACACACACACACAAAGAAGCAAAAGAGAAATGAACTCTTTTCTCTATCTATATATTTTGATTTTCCATGCAATGCCTGGAACTGGCACTGTCATCTTTTTAATAAGACTGAGGATGAAGCAAACACCATAGGTGACAAAGAAGAGATGAAACAATCTCAGTTCTTGATAACATCATTGCATTACAGAATAAATCAACCTCAATGTTTTCCTTAACTCTGATCCTATTATTATGCAGTTATCTATTTATTATTAATCAAAAATTAGTTCACCTTGATTTTCAGCCAGTTTCAGTTGAGTTTTATATTGGTTTTCTATTGCTGCCATAACAAATTACCACAAACTTAGCTGCTTAAAACAACACCCAGGGCAGTGATGGTACCTTGTTTTATACTATAATGTTGAATGCATGTCATTCTACATTTGTCCATAGGATGTACAACACCAAGAGTGAACCCTAATGTGAACTATTGGCTCTAAGAGATAATAATGTGTGAGTTTAGGTTCACAAATTATAGCAAATGTATCCCTTGCTTTTGTGTGGGATACTGATAATGGAGGAGGCAGGGGGAAGGAAAATGTATGGGAAAAATGAAAGGTATGGAAAATCTCTGTACCTTCCATTCAAGTTTGCTATAAACCTAAAGCTACTCTAAAAATAAAGTCTAATTTTAAAAAGGACACTTATTATCTCACAGTGTCTGTAGGTCAGAAGTCTGGGCGCAGAGCAGCTCAGCTGTTTCCTTGGCTTCAGGTCTCAGAAGAGTGTTGGCAGGGCTGTGCTCCTTTCGGGAGGCTCTGGAGGTGAGTCTGCTCCCAAGCTCATTCAGATCGTTGGCTGAATTAAGTTCTGTGCCTTTGTGAGCCTAAGATCTCCAATTCCTTGCTCTGTACTTAGCGTCTAGAGACTGCCCACATTCCTTGGCTCATGGCCCCTTTCTTTCCTCAAAGTCCAAAATGGCAGATGGAGTCCTACTCGTGCTTCAAATCTCCCCTTCCGCTCATCTTGGTTACTGACCCCTCTGCTTCTGCAGTTGAGGGCTCATGTGTTTCCATTTGAACCAGCTGGAAAATCCAGAACAATGTCCTTATATTGAGGTCAATTGATTAGAAAACTTAATTACATCCACAAACCCCTTCACACCTGTACCTATACTAGCAATTGATGGAGTAGGTAGAGAACAGGAATCTGAGGGTGAGGAATCTTTAGAATTCTGCTTACCTCAAGTTTCTGAAATCTCAAAGCATCCTGACTGAGACATCCTGGTTCCTGGTTGAGACCAGGAGGAAAGGTCCATCTCCCTGGGTGGCCTCTTTCACAGTGAGGTATCAAACCCAACGGAACTGGCTCAATGTTGCAAAGTTGCAGAATAAAGACAGGCCCATCCATATTAATTCATGAAATGACATTGAGAGACTGGACTACGTAACAGTGCAGATCTTTCTTTTTGGCTGTTTTGTTCTATTTTCAATCTGGTCATTTTTCTGCTTAGAATCATACTGCTCCTGTTTCCTCCTAGAGCAATTCTTTTATTTCCAGATTACAATTAGTGTATGATTTCAAATTCAAACCCCTAAATCACACTTTTTTCCTAATGAGATAAATATATATAATCTCATAAATATATATATCTTAGATATTTATAAGAAAACATATATATTATTGACTTCAAACTAGTGCCTAAAAATTTAGCTGCCTTCTGACAAGGCCTATTTATAAAATATAGGAAAGGTGGCCTTCTCTCTGAGTCCCATAGCACAGGCAGGAAAATGGAAGTAAAGATGGAGTTGTAAAACGTGCATAACATCCTAAGGAAAATAAAATCAAATACAAATGGCTTTTATGCAGAAGACTATCTTCAATAAAACCATGTTGTCCAAAATAGATTTTTCAGATACTGACTAGCGTATAAATCCATCTCCCAGATTTATTCTCATCCTCCACTTCTGCCTTCATCCAAAGTTAAACCTCTAAATTCTAGCCATGGAGGTCTGTAGACAGTTCAGGTATTGCTTTCTATCTTTGGTTGACAGAGCAACCAAGAAGTTGAGATATGAGATTTGGCCCAGGTCTTTTTTTTTTGTGTGTGGTATTGGGGATTGAACCCAGGGACATTCTACCTCCACGCTACACCCCCGGCCCTATTTTTTCTACTTTATTTTGAAACCGGGTCTCACGAAGTTGCGGAGGGCCTCACTAAGTAAAGAGAGAGAGGGAGAGAGAGACATGGAGAGAGAGAGAGAGAGAGAGCGAGCTGAGGCTGGCCACGAACCCGGATCCTCCAGTCTCCACCTCCCAAAGTACTGGGATTACAAGCATGCGCCACCACGCCCCGCTTGGCCCAGGTCTTATACACAGTCAGGGGAGAAGCCAGTAAGGTGATTGATTACAGGCAGCAACATCTTTTTAAGGGTTTTAGGTTTGAGCCCTACTACTCCTCACCCCTCTCAGCGTTTGTAGATCTGTTTCTCATTCAAGCCTATGATTCAGCAGATTGGATCCAACAACAATCTGACCACACCAAGATCAGCAATGGTTTGTCTCTGTGATGCCACACTAGATGATAGTCTGGACTCTAAAGACATTAGGTCTGTAATTGAACATCCTAGGATCAGGCTAAACAGCAGCCCCTGGGCACACTGCACTTTCTGCCCCCACCCCCCGCTTTGGGTTAAGGAACCAATTTGAGGCAGTAAAATTGCATTTGCCATTTATTGGTACTCTCAGCTACAAACAAGACCTCTGAGCATTAATGAGATTGGATAAATGACAAGAGGGGAAGGGACAGTTTCATATTGCAAATGGCAATGTCAATGTCGTGGGGTCAGAAATTAGTACTGCTAGTTTTTGTACACATGTGCAGAAAATCCTAACTCCTTTATACTTTCTATAACTAATCTGGTTTTCTTTTCGAGTAGCCCCACTAACTTCTGGGTTATGAATTAATGAAATATCCAACCCAGTTTTAACATTCATGGAAATTTAATCATTTAGAGAGTGCCTTTAGGAAATGCCTACTATTTTCTTGGGATGAAATGTTTATCTCCAGGCCTTCTCTTCCCTTGGTTCTATTCTTAAGAGACCAAGAAGAACCAAGAAGAAGAAGGAGGTAACTGGATGAATGGGGAAAAGATATAACTTTTGCATCCTCTTGGAAGCAGGAAAGAGTCAGGGTCTGAGGATAGGATTATTTGTCTCTGCTGGTCCAGGGCAGGTGTCCCCTGTCCACCCAGTTTGCCTGCTAACACTCACAAGCAAGTCTGCACTCAGTGATTTTGTCTCCCTCACCTTGATCGGAGCCTAGGAGCTTCTTGATTGTGCAACCTCATCTTGGCTCCCCCTGGCTGCCACCCCTGACATCTGCTATTTCCCTTGTCCTGCCCCTGGTCCAATTACCCATACTGAAGCTCTGCTATAAGGCCGCCTCAGCCTACTGGCTCCCAACTCAACATCCATGCATGACACAAGAAATGGGGTACACTCAGGAAAAAAATAATCAAAGTCTCCCCCTGCCAGCCACAGAGCACCACCTGGCTTTTGTTAATATGACTACATCCTACATTGGTTTACAACAGCTTTGTCCTTGGGGAACAGATCAATGGAATCCTTGTTCCTTCCTCCCTGCCCCCTCTCCACTCCCCCACCCATGCTCCATCCCCTAGGAACTGCCCCTTAGTATTCAGATAGGATAGACTTATCAGTCAGGGTCACAGCAGAAAATACATACCTGTAATCCCAGTACTTGGGAGGCTGAGACAGGAGGATCGCAGGCTCAAGGCCAGCCTCAGCAACTTTGTGAGACCCTGTTTCAAAATAAAAAATAAAACAGGGCTCAGGGTGTAGCTCAGAGGTAGACTGCCTCTGGGTTCAGCCTTCAGTACCAAAAAATAAAAAAGAAAGAAAGAAAAAGAAGCTTTGACATAAATTATTTTCAAAGGTATGACAAAGTTTAGACCAAGGACTGAAAATCTGATCAGGGTATCTGCAAAATTAATCCATTTGCATTGCTATAATGAAATACTTGAGGTTGGATAAATTTATAAAGAAAAGAGGTTTATTTGGGGCTCATTTCTGGAAGTCTAAGGTGGAAAAAGCCTCATCTAACAGTGGCCTCATTCCTGGCAGAGTTCAAAAGTAGCGCAGGGCATCCCAGGGCCAGAGACAGGGAGCACATCTGCGTGTCCCCTCAGTTCTGTCCCTCTTCTTATAAAGCCACCATCATTAGGGTGGAACTGGAAGCTCCACCCTAATCACTTCAATCCTAATCACCTCTCAAACATGCCCCAAACATCATAGTTGGATTGAGTTTCCACCCTCTTAATACTTCACAATAGGAATTAAATTTAATGTGTGGATTTTGGGGAACACACTCTAAACTTACCTCCGCTGTAGCAAAGGCCAAAGCTATTTTCACAATAATTTACTAAGTTTTCATTGACCTCCTTCACTCTTGGCATGTCACATTGTAGAATTCTCCAGAGGCTTCAATCTTATGATGAGAAAACAGGATTTTTCTTAGCCATTTGAGAAAACTATGAACTTTAGGCTCAGTTGTTGGACATTTTAAAGAAGGAAATGGAAGTCTTGGCAAAATCTTCTTAAAATAAATGACCTGGCTAGCAAAACTCTTTCTGCTTTAGACCCTTCTCTTGTACATCAGTAGCTAAATGTCCCATGGTCTTTTTTCCCCCATCTATTTCTTCTGTAACAATTTCTAATCCTTACTAGCTCCCTAGGCAGACAAGATTGATGGTCTCATGTTCAGAAAAGTAAAAGAGAAGAACAAATTATATATTTCAAAACCATTACTACCACCACTTCCGAATTGAGAACACAGGACCTCAAATTATGCTACATGCATGTACAAGTATGTAACAATGAATCCCATTATTATGTATAATCATAACAAACCAACAAAAAGTCTTAAAATGAAAAAAGCTATGTTTACTCATTTCATCTCAGTTTAAATATCAGATAATTTCAAATCTGCTATAGATCTTGGTTTCTAAAGCAAAAAGGCCCTAGTTTGAAGGGTGAATTAGTTAATAAATGAACTGGGAAACATTTAAGAAAATTGAAGTTAGATTCTTACCTCACACCATTCACACAAAGATACAATAAAATCAAGACCTACATGTAAATACTGTATATACAAACACACTATGTTTCGAAGAAGATGGGATAAAATAAGTTTACTGCCTTGAAGGTGGAGAGGACCTTTAATATGATATAGGAAAAACGCTATAAAATGAAAGACTAATATTAACAACATGAAATTTTAAATATTTTACAATAAACGATGTTATAAAGTTAAAAGGTAAAAACAAAATGGAGGAAATATTTACAAAATGCATAGCAAGCCAAAATACAAAATTATTTTTTAAAAAACTCATCAAATTGATAAGAAAAAGACAAACAATATAAAGGTGGGCGAAGACTGTAAATAGGAAATTCACAAAAGAGAAATTTCCCTAGTAAAAAGGAAAAAAGAAGCTAAGCCTCACTGAAATACAGTTTAAATATTTTTTCACACAGATGAAGAAAATATTAAAATAGTTTGATTGTATGGGTATGGGGAATGGATAGTCACCGCTAAGGGCAGTGAATTGTTACAGCTGCTGAGTAGGTCAATTTGGCAACAGCTACTTAAATGCACATAATTTATGACTTTGCAATTCCACTCCTAGACCTCTTTCCCATGAAACACTGTACATACAGCATAAGGATTGTAGCACTGTTAGAAAGGGCAGTGATGGTTAGTTGTGGCAAAATATAAAAAATAGGAGGTGGGAATACAAAAGTTCTTCAACATGGAAATAATTATAAAAATCTTGGCTCATTTGTGAAGCTCTACATAGCAATAAAAAAAGAAAGGGATCGATTGAAGTTTTTTTCATGAAACAGATCGTCAAAACATTGCTGAGTCAAAAAAAGCAAGCTGTGAATTGATATTTCCATTGCGATAGCCTACTGACATTAGTTAATAAATTCACAAGTAGAAATAAGCAGTACATTAAAAATTAAAACCACAGCACATTTAGATTCATCATTATGGTGGAAAAATTGTTCAACATTGGAAAATTTATTACAATTGCCCTATTAATTTGGTCAAATCATATCAAGTAACTCAGAAAGCTTGTCACAAAATTTAATATCCTTTTCTAAATAAAAAATCAAAAATCTTAGTAAAACAGAAAAATGTAGAAAATATCTTAAGGTGATATAATAACATATGTATAAACCCCCAAACTAGGAATATATTAATAGCAAAAAAAAAAAAAAAATTAAGAGAGGCAATCCTGTGTATGTCGAGAGCAAGGCAAAGATGTCAGGTAAGAGCATGACACTCATTAGTCTGCAAGAGTGAGCCCAGGCACTGAAGTAAGAAAATAAGATGCGTAAATGTCGGACAGAAGAGCAAAAATGTCTCATTATATGTAGATGACAGCATTGTGTACTTGAAAATGTCAACGGGGGGGGGGACAGAAATAATAAGAAAAGCCAGTAAGGGATGCAGCTATAAAATTAATCTATAAAACTCAATTGATAGCTTTCCTTTTAGTAAAAATGATTATAAAATTAAAAATAAATAATACTATTAAAATGATAACCAAAATCTTAAAGCTAAGTGGACAGACTTAAGATTAATCCAAGAGCTATATAAGGAAAGGTTTAAAACTCTATTGTGTGGCAGGAAAGAAGAATAAATGAAAAACAACTGGATAAGGAGATTTGGCATTAACTATATATGTCATTTCTACTTCAATAAATCAAGTCAATTTGATCCCAATCAAAATACCAAAAATTTTGGCCAGCTATGGTGGAGCACACCTATAATCCCAGTATTTGGGGGGCTGAGGCAGGAGGATCTCAGGTTCGAGGTCAACCTCAGCAACTTAGGGAGGCCCTCAGAAGCTTAGCAAGACCCTGTTTCAAAATAAAAAATAAAAAAGGCTGGGGGTGTAGCTCAGCAGTCAAATGCCCCTGGGTTAAATCCCTAGAACCAAAACAAGAGATTTTAAACTTGACATTCTCTTGGTTCTATTTCTCAGAAGAACCCTAATACACGGAGGCATATTCACACCCCATTGTGTGCATTCAGGGGATCTGGAGGGAAACACACCTAACTTTTTAATGGCCACTTCTGCTATGGGACACAGAGAATTTCTTACATCACATTATTTTGAGCTCTCAAATCTTTACAATGACCATTTGCTAGCTTTATAGTAAAGCCCTTAAATTTTTTTCTGGTTAAATTTTGAAGATGATAATGAAAACGTTTTACATTTCTAACAATAAAAAGTGAATTTAATATAGGACATAAAGCAGGGGGATAAACAAGAGCTTGGCATTAAGAAGAGTTGTGTTTTGATTTAGATCTTCCCCTTACTCTCATTCAGTCATCAAATCATACTTACTAAAATACTAATACTTCTGTGCTAATCCCTGGAATTCTAGCAGCGACAGAGCTGACACACCCCTCACAGAGCCAACAATCCCATTGACCAGCTGTCACTTAACCCATCTAGATTGGGACTTCCCCCTCTGAAAAATATGGGACTAGCAATGGCCACCTCCAAGATTATTATGAAAATCAAATCAGTTAACACATGTAAAAGTACCGAGCTGGCACTCAGGATAGAATGAGCACTCGGTAAGTATTTGCTGAATGTGAAGCAGGAGCAGTCACAACTTCCTTCACCAGCCTGGGTTCTTGGTAGAAACACAAAGACAACAAAAGTACCTTTGGTTGGATAAATGATGGATAGATACCAATACTCCTATACCCATTGCATGAAAGGACATTTCTCCGTTCTATGAGTCAGCTAAGATAGAAATATTACTTTATTTCAGTGAAGTTGTCAGTGATTTTGTGAAAAAAAGATAGTTTTTATATGTCAAACTAGCATATGTCATCATAAAAAACAAGTTTGAGGGATGTATTTGAATTTGCTCATTGTTGCCAGCCTCACATTCTAGAACTCCCAGCTAGAATCTGCAAATGCAAGATAACAGAACTGGTATCACATAATCTTGTTCAAATATTGACTGATTGTGATTTTAAAATATTTACTATAAATATATTTCAAAAATCTTTGTTTATGATACTGTTGTAAATAATTTTGGAGCAACTATTTTTCATTGATTTTCTCAACTAAATTGACAGTGAAAAGAGATGAAATCAATAAGAAGATAAAGGAAAATGAGAATATCTAATACACTGAACCCGTTGAGAACAATAAAGGTAATTGTTTCATATTAACATAATTCTTAAATATAATGATTGAAAAGGCATTTCAATTTAGAAACCACTTCATCCACTTGAATTAAAGGCGAGTCTGCAGTTTTACTGGTAGACACAGTAAAGAGGGGATGCATTTATTTCAAGCAAGGCATTGTTTTTTAGTGTTTTTAAATTATTCTTGTGATTTGTTCTCTCTGATAGTAAGTGATCAATGAAAAAGATCAAGTGACAAGAGTAACTTTAAGTCAGTAACTTCATTTTAAAGCCAAAAATGCAATAAAGGGAACTAATAATTCAATTCAGAGTGCACATTCTGAGCACTTCCAAAATCCAGAGAACTGTCCTAGGTGCTAAGTGGACACAAAGATGAGTCATGCCTGACCTTTGTTTTCACAGAGCATGTATTCTAGAAGGGGAGCTATACCACATGCATAAATGAAGACAGGTTTGATAAGAATAACATACTCCTGGGGGAGGGCTCAATGAGTGCTATGTGTATGTATGCCTCTATCACCCTGAACTTCATCAAGATGTATGATTACAATGCATAAATAAAAAATAAAAATTTTAAAATGATATAAATGGTAAAGAAAAGGATAACATACTCAATAATAAGGGACGACATATGTCCTTTAAGAAAAATGAAAGATGCTTTAGGGGTAGAGGAGAGAGAGATTATTGCTTCAAATTTAAGAGTCACATGTATACTTCTGATCTTACTCATCAACCCTGTTTTTTTTTTTTTTTTTTTTTTGCGGTACCGGGGATTGAACGCAGGGGCGTTCTACCTCCGCGCTACGCCCCCGGCCCTATTTTTTATACTTTATTTTTAAACCGGGTCTCACAAAGTTTCGGAGGGCCTCACTAAGTAGAGAGGGAGAGAGAGAGAGGGGGAGAGAGAGAGAGGGAGAGAGAGAGAGAGAGAGAGAGAGCGCTGAGGTTGGCCGCGAACCCGGATCCTCCGGTCTCTGCCTCCCAAAGTACTGGGATTACAAGCGTGCGCCACCACGCCCGGCTATCAACCCTGTTTTACCTGCAACCTTCCCAATCTCAACTGATGGCAATTTCATTATTCCAGTTGCTCAGGGTAAACATATCTCATACACCTGGAAATTCTAATGGCTCTACCATCAAATTATATCCAAAACCTGCCCACCTCTCATCAACTCTACTATGACCATTCTGACCCAAGTTACTATCATACCTTTTCTAGCTTACCATAATAACTATACAATTGGTCTCTCCAGTCCTATTCTTACCACCCTCTACTAGCCAGAGTTCTTCAGAGAGACAGAACCAATAGGCTAACTACCTCTCTGTATGTATGTATAGGTATACAGAGGGGCTTTATTAGGAGAGTTGGCTCATGTGATTATGGAGGCTAAGCAGTTCCGTGACAGGCTGTCTGCAAGCTGGAGACAATGGAATGCTGGTAGCATGTCTCAGTCCAAGTCTAAATGCCTCAGAACCAGGAAATCCAATGGTATAACCTTTGGTCTGAAGCTGAAGTCTAAAATACCTAAAGGGCTGCTGGTACAGGTATTAGAGTCCAAACACTACTGATGTCTATGAGCAAGAAAAGAAGTGTTCCAGCTCCAGGTCAGAGAAATGATGCCTTTTCTCTGCCTGTTGCTGTTGTTGTTGTTGTCTGAACCCCCAGTGAAATGGTTGGTGTCCATCACAGTAAGAGTGGATCTTCCCCACTGAGTCCTCCAAATCACATGCCAGTCTCCTCTGGGAGCACTCCCAAGGCATACCCAGAAGTAATGCTTTATTGGTTCTCTAGGTGCTTCCTAATCCAGTCAGGCTGACAGCTAAAGCCAATCAGCACACTAGCCACAAGGATCCTTCAACATGTAAAAGATGTCCTGTCACTCCTATCCTCAGAACTCTCTGATAGCTCCCCATTCACAAAGTCAAATCCAAAGTTCTTAGAAAGGTTGACAAGGCCCTACACTACCTGACCTCTCATTTGCTCTCTGATTCATTCCTGTGCCTTAAGATCTTTGCTATGGCCACTCCTCTCCTTTAAATTCACCCTCCACCCCCAGATCTGCACGGCTAATTCCTTCACATCCTTTAAGACAAGATGTTCACAAGCGTTTTCTTCTCAGCAAGGCCAACACTGACCACTCAATTGAAAAGTGTGATCAGTGCACTCCTTTCATGTCCACGTATGGGCTCTTGATCTCCTTTACCCTGCTCTTTTTATCTTCTTCTTCACAGTGTTTGTCACTTCAAATCTAATTTTTATATTTTTATGGCTTCTTGTCAAGTCTGGCAATCCCACTACTGGGTAAATATCAAAAGAAAATGAAATCAGTATATTGAAGAGATATCTGCACTCTGTGTTCTTTGCAGCACTAGTCACAGTGGTCAGGATATGGACTCGACCTAAGTACCCATCGTCGGATGAATGAATAAAGAAAACATGAGATATGTACACAATGAAATCATATTTAGCTTTTTAAAAGAAGGAAATCAAGCTGGGCATGGTGGTGCACACCTATAATCCCAATACTTAGACTGAGAGAGGGGGATCAGCAACTTAGCAAGAACCTGCTTCAATAAATAAATAAAAAGTAGTTGGAGGTGTAGCTCAGAAATACAATGCCCCTAGATTCAATCTCAAGTACCAAAAAAGTACAGCTGTATAAAACATGTGTATCTAGGCTGACAGAGGTCAAAAGTTAATTCAATGAAATATAAAGTTTTATGTTCCATTGTTTTTTTCTGTGAAGTGCATAATAAGATGTTTTTTAGTCATAATGCATGAAAATCACTACCCAAAATAGCTTCATGAAGGAATCTGAGACTAAAGGTGTACTCTGAGCTCATGAGACTAGTGTTACCAGGCTATTATTTGAATATCAGAAGACTAAGAGCACTTGAGTAAAGGATCAGAATGTGGTGGGCACCATCCATTGTGCTAGAGAGTCAGACAACAAAAAAGGCAGATTGGAACACCATAAGACTAAGGGCATTCTTTGGTTTGTGGTCCCTTCTTTTGGAATGCATATTCCATCAATCTATATCAACAAGCATGAGAACCCATTATATATAAGACACTGTTCCCCATCTCCTTCTCAGCACAAAATGCCCTTAATACTGCTTCACACTTTGAAGATAATTATTCTCCCTTTGCTCTTCCTGATTCCAACAAAGCACAGCACATTTAGAGGTAAATTACAACTGTCTGAGCAAATAGCATTAAGTACTAAATTTATCCAAATAATGTAAAACAACTAATGCAAAATAAGCATTTCTAGCTTTTAAGAGCTAGGGTTCTCAATACCTCAGCAAAGTAGTTTAACCCAAAGAAAGAGATCCATAGAAGTAAGACTGAAGTACATATCCCCACAATCTTGGCATTTATTCCACACAAATTGCATTTTAGTCAAATTAGGCTTAAGAGGAAAATGACTCAAAGCTTCTAATATATTTGTTTGTCTACAAGATCACTAAATCCCCTTAGGTTTGTTTCTTGCCTTTAATAAATTAGGATCATTTTTTTTAAGAAGGCAGTTTGACTTCCAAGAGGCCTGAGGAGAGGACAAAGCTCATGACAAAGTTCAGCAGGCTCTAGACGTATCTTTCTCACAACAGGGAGGCCACCAAGAAAGAAGAGCGCCAGTGGCTAGGGGTAAAAACAGAATCGGAGAGGGAACCCAGCAGGATCCAGAACCCACAGGTAAGGTCAGTTCCAGCAAAGGTCACCTGGCCTCCCTCAAGGTCATATAATCCACAACCAGTGTCCCTCAGTTTATCACACCACAGTAGCATTAATTCACTGGTACTAATCTAAGATGTGCCCCCAAATACCAACATGATGACTATTTACATCTGCTTCAGTTCTCTGGACATGTGGGGGGGGGGCAGAGGGGGGTACTGGGCTTTGAACCCAGGGGCATTCTACCATTGAGCTACACCACTACCCTTTTATTTATTTTTTTTTGAAACAGGGTCTCACTAAATTACTGCTCACTGACCTCAATTTGCGATCCTCAGATCTCTGCCTCCCAAGAACTAGGACTGGCCTGCACCACTACACTGATTCCCCCAGACTTCTTAAATTGTAAACTGTTGTTTTTTTCTTTGTCTTTTGAGTGGTTATGTTTTTCCTCTGACATCAGGGTTCACATTCCTTTCCCATGAAATTCAAAATATATGACTCCACTATACTCATGACTCACAGGCATCTTTCATATTAAATGGCAAGTCTAATTCAATATTTTTACTGTAATCTATTTTTTTCAGACAATGACAGAGGTTTATTTAGGAAAGTGGGGTATACACGTTCAAGGGAGAATGCAGGCCATCTGCAAGGGAGAATGCAGAGTGGTTTGGGGTGTTTACGGTTCTTATTTTATAGGAGACCCACATGAGGGGGTGAGTAGAGGTGTAGTGCAGGGGTGGAGGTCAGAGTCCTCAGTTCCCTATATCAGTGTGTGGTGGCTGGGTGGCGCCTGAGCTTGATCTTCCTTATGGCTCCTTTGTTTACTAAGCATCTCAGGAATCTCAGGTGGGGAGAGGGGCCATTATAATTAAGGGTGTGGGCCTATTGAGGATTTTTGTCTAAGAAAGAAGCAGGCCCTGTAGGGTGAAGATAGGAATAATGAAGTTTCTAGATTTAAAAACTATAATATCTCCTTCCATCCCAGTTTGCCTCCTGTTTACTTATTTTTATTTTTTCCTATCCTACCTCATTTCCCTCCCTCCACCACAGACTTGGATTCCTTAATCTTAAGTGTTGATGAAGGATAAAAGTCCATCTTCTATAGCTTCTTCAATGCTGACAAGGGACAAAGGCTCTGCCTGGCCAAGGATCAGAAGTCTCATCCTAACTAACCTAAAGGACACATAGAGAAACTGGCTTCAGTCATTGAGTTGGGTTCTTTTCAGTCAAATCAGAAGCTAACATCACAGAAGTACACAGTCCCAGGAATATGAGGGTCAGTAGGTAGGTTTTTTCTATGTGCCTGAAGTTTTTGTTGTGCACATCAGAGACACTGAGTAAACACTCATAAGCCTGGTTATTTGGTCAACAAAGCATTTATCTGCCTTTCAACGGTATTGCAATTGCAGAGGGCATCTACATGAAAAATTGACATGTTAGTGCATTGAACAATAACCTAGATATATCTTTACCCTGGACCAAATGATTAGTATTTTAAACTGGAAACCAGGTAGCCAACCTATTTGGTTATATATGACATTGTGAAAAGTCCTCAAAGCACAAAGCCTAAAACACAGCATACAATTTAGCATATCGACTACTATCACCCTGTCCATTAGTAATAATATTTTTCCCACTATAAAGATTGTATGCCACTGCTATCTATTTGGCAGAGGCATCTATAAACCAAGCATCTTTTCTTTAGGTTTAAGGTTGTTGTATTTTTTTCATTTTATGGGAGACCCCATTAACTCTCTAAGTATCTTTAAGTTCCCTGGTTACAAAGGAATTACAAAGGAATTCCCATAAACAAAAGAAAAATTCCACAAGAGTAGAAAGAAGCAAGAATCCTGGTTTATAGTACATAAGGGAACTTAAAAAGCTTTAAGTTTTTACCTTTTTTTTTTAAATAGGACTCAGACCCTCCAGAACCTTACAGGAATAAAGATTTTTTTTCTTTCATAGTATTTGGTTGTCATAGTCCTGCAAAACCTCAAGAGGGACAGGTTTAATTTCATAGCATCTTGTAAAGACTAAAAGATTTGGGCATCATGCTATACTATGTTTCTTCTGTGAGCCTAAAAGCAGAAGCACCACTATAAATTATAAAGTAGAATATAAAGGGAAGCCAAAGTCAGAAGATATCTGGTTAAATTATGTGAGTGGTCTTTTAAATGGTTCCATGAGTATGACTCTTCTTTTTTTTTTTTCGGTACTGGGGATTGAACCCAGGGGCATTCTACCTCCAAGCTACACCCCCAACCCTATTTTAATTCTTTATTTTGATACCGGGTCTCACTAAGTTGTGGAGGGCTTCACTAAGTAGCTGGGACTGGCTGCAAACCTGCAATCCTCCTGTCTAAGCCTCCCAAGTACTGGGATTACAAACTTGCGCCACCACGCCTGGCTCGTGGCTCTTCTTTTACCCCAGAATAGCACACTTTTTTTTTGGTTATAATTTCCTGCTGAGTGTTCAAGACCAAGAGTTAGCCCAATGTTGGGCAAACAAATTTCTATAAAATTTTTGCTATTAAGGTCAGTCAAGCCTCCTCAGGGTTACTCTTAGGGAATTTGTGAGGCTTTTCCTCTACCAGTTGTGCCATCTGCCAGGATAGGTCATGATCTTGTGGACAATTTGACTTTCCTTGAAACATTGGGGACATTCCCCTCTCCAGTGACCCTCCTTTTCACAGAATATGCACCAGTGGCTCTTAGTCTCTGGAGTCTTCACAATCTCTGTAATCAAGAAGTAGGGTGACTTACCAGAATTTGCAGAGCCCTTAGGAGTCCCATCAGTCATTCCCTGGGTTCCATTTGACCATAGAGGGTAAGGGACAAAATATTGGCTATTTTCTCCTTAACCCTTTTATTTCCTGTTTGTTCTCCAAGTCTCAATTGTTGAACACCCAGAAGGTAAGAATTGCCAGTCTTTTTTAATGAATCTGTTTTCCAGGTAATGGGTATTAAAACATTGTTTAGATTATTCTGTCAGAAGTTGTACATCTGTAATGTTAACAGATAACAATTACAAAGATATACAAGGAAAATACAAAATGAAACTTATTAGGGACAAAACAAATTCAGTTTGTATAATAGTTCTGATAATATTTACAAAAACAAATCCCCATTTAAATTTGACTTTATATATTATCATTATCAATATGTGATTTTTCATCAGAGTAGCATGATTTGGAATGCTAAATGTTAGAGCACCTCTAATTATCTTTGCTTAAAGATGGTCATCATACAATTTAGAACACACAAATGTAAACCTTAAAAACTATGTCACTATTAACAATATATTTCTTTAGAGGATACCAGTTTGGTAAAGTGTTTTCTTAAGCTTTGTATTTTAGAAGATATTTAGGAAACACTAATATATTTAATGTACAAAAGGACCAGTAATAATTAACATTACAACTACATGGAAGTTAACACATGCATTAACTTAACCATTACTATTGGAGTGAAAATTAGAATTCATGGCTCAGTAATATATTTACAAGTCTATGTAGGTTAACAGCATTGACAAAAAAATCAAAGAATAGCTCTAGACCTTTGATAAGTTTAGAGAAAAGTGTTACTGATTAGAAATAATCTTATTATCCAATGGACAATTGTATACCTCTTGTACAATAATAAAATATTTATTCAGTCAAAGCAAACAGATATAAACCAGGTCATAAATGACAAGGTTTTTTTAATGGTACCAAATATATAGATGGCAGAAGTTTCAATACCTTCATTAGCCATTTTATATGATTAAATTTCAGATACAATGCACACTGCATGAACAGATCACTTATTGGCTGACTTGCATATATATAAAACCCATATACATTTACCTTTATAAGTTATTAAGAAAAATTTAGATGAACCTCAGATACACAGCATTTTTAACCCTCATACATATATACATTTATGGTCACAGATATTAGGGTGCCATACACTATAGCAACCCAAAGTAATAGTTGTTCCTTCAGCCTGGATTACAAAGTAATCATTTAACAGGCAGTAAAACACAGACTCTTAAACTCTGATTCTGAATTCTTCATAAATGTTACTAAGAGCAGAAACCTTATTGTTTTAAATATAAAGAACACAGAAAATTATCTCTTTTTTTTTTTGCGGTACCGGGGATTGAACGCAGGGGCGTTCTACCTCTGCGCTACGCCCCCGGCCCTATTTTTTATACTTTATTTTGAGACCGGGTCTCACAAAGTTGCGGAGGGCCTCACTAAGGTGAGAGAGAGAGAGAGGGAGGGGGAGGGAGAGAAAGAGACAGGGAGAGAGAGAGAGAGAGAGAGAGAGAGAGAGAGCTGAGGCTGGCCGCGAACCCAGATCCTGCGGTCTCCGCCTCCCAAAGTACTGGGATTACAAGCGTGCGCCACCAGGCCCGACCAGAAAATTATCTTAATAAAATGCAAATTTTTCTTTTAGGCAGGTTTTTGTAAAATTTTGCCAAGAGAAGATCAATATCTTAAGAATGCCTAATTTTTTCAAACATAGATCAAATGCATTAAAGGTGACTTTTACAAAACCCTTTAAATAATTTCTTTTAATTCTTTTTTTAAATATATTCATTTATTGGTGCATTGTAGTTGTACATTTTGATAAGTGTCAGGGTATCAGAAGCATGCATGCACACATTGCTCATTTAGCCCTCCCTCAAATCCCACCCTATTCCCTCCCTGTTCCCTCCAGTCCGTGCTCAGCATAGTGATTGACTGATAGGTTTGTGTATATACAGCGTGTGCATTAGTGTATTTCCCTCTCCCCCCTCCCATCTATATCACTTGTGTCCCCTACTTGCTCATATAAAGTTTCCTCCTTTGTCTGGAATCACTTCTAAGTCCCATTCTCCCTAGCTTCCACATATTGGGCAAAACATCTGACTTTTCACTCTTTGTGACTGACTAATCTCACTTAGCATAATGTTCTCCAGTTCCCTAAATTTCCCTGTAAATGATGTAATTTTGTTCTTCTTTATGGCTGCATAAAATTCCATTGTATACATGTCCCATAGTTTTGTAATCCATTCATCTGTTGATGGACACCTTGGCTGGTTCCAAAGTTTGGCAATTGTGAATTGTGTAGCTATAAACATAGATACACATGCATTAGTCTGGTAGTTTGGTTTCAGTTCTTTTGTGTAGATGCCTAGATGTGGTATTGCTGGGTCATATGGTAGGTTCATTCCCATTCTTCTGAGGATCCTCCACAGTATTTTCCAAAGTGGTTGCATTAATTTGCAATCCCACCAAAACTGTATTAGAGTTTCTACTTCTCCACATCCTCGCCAGCATTTGTTGTTGTTTGTGTTTTTAATGATTGCCATTCTAATTGGCATTAGGTAAAATCTCAGGGTAGTTTTGATTTGCATCTGATTGCTAATGATGTTGAAAATTTTTTCATACATTTATTGGACATTTGTGTTTCTTCTTCTGTGAAGTGTCTATTTAGTTCACTTGCCCATTTTTTGATTGGGTTATTTGTTTTTTAGTGGTGATTTTTTTAAGTTCTCTGTATATTCTCGATATTAGTCCTCTATCAGAGGAGGAGCTGGCAAAAATCTTCTCCCATTCTGTTGGCTCTCTGTTGAGGTTCTTGATTGTTTCCTTTGCCGCAAAAAAGCTCTTCAGTTTAATGCAATCCCAAGTATTGATCCTCATTTTAATTTCCTGTGCCTTTGGGGTCTTGTTGAGGAAGTCTTTACCTGTGCCTATGTGTTGAAGTGTTGGACCTATGCCCTCTTCAAGTAGCTGCAAGGTCTCCAGTCTGATTTCTAGGTTTTTGATTCATCTTGAATTGATTCTTGTACTATGTGAGAAAGTGGGGTTTATTTCTATTTTTCTGCATATGGTTAGCCAGTTTTGCCAGCACCATTTGTTGAAGAGGCTATCTTTTTTCCAGTGGATGTTTTTAGCCCCTTTGTCAAAAATCAATTGACTGTAGGTATGTGGATTAGTTTCAGAGTCCTCTATTCTGCTCCATTGGACTATGTGTCTGAGTTTGTGAGAATACCATGCTGTTTTTACTACCATGGCTTTGCAGTATAATTTGAAGTCAGGTATTGTGATGCCTCCTGCATGGTTCTTGTTGCTGAGAACTACTTTGGCTATTCTGGTTTTTTTGTTGTTCCAAATGAATTTAAGGACAGATTTTTCTGTCAGTGAAGAATGACTTTGGTAATTTAATGGGCATTGCATTGAATCTGTATATCACTTTTGGAAGAATGTCCATTTTGATGATATTTATTCTGCCTACCCAAGGGCATTGGAGATCTTTCCATCTCCTAAGATCTTTTTCAATTTCTTTTTCAATGTCTTAAAATTTTCCTTGTAGAGGTCTTTTACCTCTTTGGTTAGGTTTATTCTCAAGTATTTTATTGTTTTGAGGGATATTGTGAGTGGAAATGTCTTCTGGATTTCCTTTTCAGTGCATTTATGGTTGGCATACAGAAAAGCTTCTGATAGTTTAAGATTGTTTGTATCCAGACACTTTGCTGAATTCGTTAATCAGTTCTATGAGCCATTTGGTTGAGTTTGCTGGATCTTCTTTTTTTTTTTTTTTTGCAGTACCGGGGATTGAACCCAGGGGTGTTCTACCTCTGCGCTACACCCCCAGCCCTATTTTTTATACTTCATTTTGAAACCGGGTCTCACGAAGTTGCGGAGGGCCTCACTAAGTAGAGAGAGAGAGACAGGGAGAGAGAGAGAGCTGAGGCTGGCCGCGAACCCGGATCCTCCGGTCTCCACCTCCCAAAGTACTGGGATTACAAGTGTGCGCCACCACGCCCGGCTAGTTTGCTGGATCTTCTAAGTATAATATCATGTCATCTGCAAATAGATATGGTTTCAGTTCCTCTTTTCCTATTTGTACTCCATTGATTTCCTTCTCTTGCCTTATTGCTCTGGCTAGAGTCTCAAGTACTATGTTGAAAAGGAGTGGTGATAGTGGACACCCTTGTCTTGTTCCTGGTTTTAAGGGGAACTCTCGAAGTTTTTCCCCATTCAGTATGATGTTGGCTGTGGGCCTATTGTATATTACCTTTATGATGTTGAGGTATGGTCCTTCTATTCCGATTCTCTGCAGAGTTTTTATCATGAATGGGTGTTGGATTTTGTCAAATGCTTTTTCAGCATCTATTGAAATGATCATGTGATTTTTGTCTTTAGTTCTCTTTATGTGGCGGATTAAATGAATTGTTTTTCATATGTTGAACCAGCCTTGCATCCCTGGGATGAACCCGACTTGGTCATGATGTATGATTTTCGTGATGTGGTTTTGAATGAGCGTTGCTAGTATTTTGTATAGAAGTTTTGTGTCTAAGTTCATCAACGATATAGGTCTGTAGTTTTCTTTTCCTGAGCTGTCTTTATTTGGTTTTGGTAAAAATGTGGTGTTGGCTTCATAGAATGTATTTGGGAGAGTCCCATTTCTTTGTATTTCATGGAATAGATTGAGGAGTACTGGGATTAGTTCTTCTATAAAGGTTTTATAAAATTCATCTGGGAAACCATCTGGACCTGGGCTTTTCTTTGATGGTAGCCTCCTTATTGCTGCTTCAATCTCTTTGATTGCTATTGGTCGATTTAAATTTTCTATATTTTCTTGATTCAACTTAGGAAGGTTATACATGTCTAGAAATTTGCCATTTTGTTAGAGTATAGTTTTTCAAAGTAGTTTCTGATAATCCTCTGGGTTTCCGTGCTGTCGGTGGTAATATCACCTTTTTCATCTCTTATTTTAGTAATTTGGGTTGATTCTCTTTCTTTTGTTTAGGTTGGCTACTGGTTTATCTATCTTGTTTATTTTTTCAAGGAACAAGCTTTTGGTTTTGTTGATTTTTTGTATTTATTATTTATTCTCTACTTCTCTGATTTTAATAATTTCCTGTCTTCTACTGGCTTTGGGGTTAGACCGTTCCTGCTTTTCAAGGGCTCTGAGGTGTGTCATTAGGTTATTTATTTAGTGATTTTCTGTTCTTCTTATGTGGCCAGTATTTTCCTTTTAATACTGCCTTCAGGGTGTCCCAGAGATTTTGATATGTTGTGTCTCTGTTTTCATTTGTTTCTAGGAATTTCTTAATTCCTCCCCCTATTTCTTCTCTGACCCATTCCTCATTCAGCAGTGTGGTGTTCACTCTCCATGTGTTTATGAGGTTTCTCTGGGTCTTCTTATAGTTGATTTCTAATTTAATTCCATTATGGTCTGAAAAGACTCAGGAGATATGTCACATTTTTTTAACTTGCTAGTACTCACTTTGTGGTCTAGGATATGGTCTATTTTAGAGAATGTTCCATGAGCAGCTAAAAAAATGTGAATTCAGCTGTAGTTGGGTGGAATATTCTGTAGTGTCTATTCGGTCCATTTGGTTTATGGTGTTCCTTAGGTCTGAGGCATCTTTACTGACCTTTTGTCTTGAAGATCAATCTAGTGGTGTGAGAGGGGTGTTGAAGTCTCCCAATATTATTTTATTGGGGTCTATCTGTGATTTAATGTCACGAAGAGTTTCTTTTATGAAAGTGGTTGCACCTATGTTTGGGGCATAAATGTTGACTATTGTTATATCCTCTTGCTGGATTGTTCCTTTTACCACTAAGAAATGACCTTCTTTGTCTTTTCTGATAGTTTAGGTTTGGAGTGTGATCTGTCTGATATAATTGCTACTCCTACTTGTTGTCGAGTTCCATTAGCATTGATTACCTTGCTCCATCCCTTCACCTTTAGTTTGTGTGTATCTTTACTTGTAAGGTGTGTTTCTTGCAGGCAGCATATAGATGGATTGTGATTTTTAATCCATTTTGCCACCTTATGTCTTTTGATTGGGGAGTTGAGGCCATTTATATTCAGTGTGATTATTGAGAGATGGGTTTTAATTCCTAACATTTTGAGGTTTTTTTTTTGTTGTTGTTTGTTTGTTTGTTTGTTTGTTTGTTTTTTGCGGTACCAGGGATTGAATGCAGGGGCGTTCTACCTCCGTGCTATGCCCCCGGCCCTATTTTTTTTATATTTTATTTTGAAACCGGGTCTCACGAAGTTGTGGAGGGCCTCACTAAGGAGAGAGAGAGAGAGACAGGGAGAGAGAGAGAGAGATTGAGAGACAGGGAGAGAGAGCGAGAGAACTGAGGCTGGCCGCGAACCCGGATCCTCCGGTCTCTGCCTCCCAAAGTATTGGGATTACAAGCGTGCGCCACCACGCCCGGCTACATTTTGAGTTTTAATTTCTGTTTTTTGTAGTGTTTGTTCTTTGCCTTGTTGTTTGTTTGTTGGAAATCACTGTTTCTCTGGTTCTGGCATTTCCTTATTATTTCTTCCTTGTAATTAATCTCTTTGAGTATTTTCTCTAGTGCTGGTTTGGAAGACATAAAGTCTGTCAGCTTCTGTTTGTCATGGAAGATTTTTATTTCCCCATCAAATTTGATAGATATGTTTGCTGGCTAGATAAATCTTGGCTGGAAGTTGTTTTCTTCAAGAGTGTGGAATATGTCACTCTAAGCCCTCCTGTCTTTCATGACCTGGTTTGGAAGGTTGGGAGTGATTCTTATTGGTTTGCCTCTGAATGTTACTTGGTCTTTTACTCTCATTGCCTTTAAGATTCTCTCCTTGGCCTGTACATTATTCAATGTGATTATTATGTGGCGTGGTGAACCTTTTCTCTGATCTTGTCTCTTAGGGTTCCCATATGTTTCCTGTACCTGTGTGTGGACCTCTTTGTCTATGTTTGGAAATTTTTCTAATATTACTTCTTTGAATAGATTATTGATTCCTTTGGTTTCAACTTCTATTCCCTCTTCTGTGCCTATTATTCTTAGGTTTGCTCTTTTAAGACTGGCTGAGATCTCTTCAAAGTCCAATTCATGCTGTTGAATTGTTTTTTCCAATTTATATACTTTGAATTCATTTTTCGAGAGGTCATCTTCTAAGAGTGAGATTCTGTTTTCCATGTGGTCTAGTGTATTGTTGATGGTCTGTATTGATGCCTTTATTTCAATTATTGCATCCTTTACATCCTTCAGAGCTTATTTTTGATTCCTGTTCAGGGTGTCAGATTCTTTTTTTATTTGATCCTTCAATTATTTCAAGTTCTTTCTGAATTCTTTTCAGAAATCCTGTATCATTTCTACTATTAAAATACTGAATTTTCCTTCTGGCAATCTTTGCACTTCTGTGTTGGCAGGTTCTGTTGCTGTGGGGTTGTGGGAGCTCATTGTTTCTTTGGTATTCTTCCTTTTCATGATTTCAGGTTTTTTATGTTTATACCTTTGTTGCTTTTGGTAGCTCTCTCTCTATCACTGTAAGTTTCCTATGTCTAATCTCTCTCCCTTAATAGTTTCTTATTCTGGAGGTAGATAGTGGCTACTAGGTGAGCTTTAATAGTGAATAGCCTTTACTGAATGGTTATTCTCACTTGCTGGGTATAATGTCCATTTGCAGGCCCAAATCTTGGTCTCCTTCAGTGATTGGGACCCTTGCCTGGTGCCTCTCACTACCTGTGCAGGCAATCAGTGCTGCTATTGCCCCTCTCACTGCAAGCATGGGTCTCCACAGTCTCCACTTGGGCTGTCCCTTTGTCTCTCTCTGTCTACACCTATGGCAGGTGTCACCAACAGGGGGCCCTGGGCTTGTGTCTCTCTTTGCCTATGGAACAGCAGATGTTGCTTTGACCCTATTCTGTGCAAACATGGAACTCCACGTTTTCCACAGGGAGGACTGGTTTGGTCCAATTTTTCCCCAGGTACCTCAGCTGTATGTCCTGTGTTGATTCCCGGGGACTCTATAAGGATGCTACAACCCGCAGGCTGCAAGTCTGGCCCACCCAAATGTCACCAGGGACTGTCTGCTTATCCACACATCTACCGCAACCCACAGCAGACCCCACTCCCACCTCCACCGGGGCAATCCGCACAGTCTCAGACCCCGTGAGTCCCTGTGGCCATGCTGGGTGGTCTCCCCCTGGGGCAGCTCGTTGACTTACGGTCTCGTTGAGTGCTGCTCTTAATCTCAGGGCTGGGGGTGGGCTCAGTTGCTGCCGCAGTTTCTGGTCAGGCCTGGGGGCACTGGGTATTCTACAGAGCATGGATCGAACTGCTGCTCACTTTTGTCGCTGATGCTCTGCAGTGCTGGTTTTAGAAAAGATCCCTAGTTTCTTTGTTGTTGGCCTGCAGAAATCACAATGCCGGTAACCGCCGGTGCAGTCTGACCAAGATGGTGCCGCTGCCACTTGTGCCGATGCAGTAGTTCAGGTCTGTGTTGCGTGTGGAGCAAGTTGCTGCTCATCTTCACTGCTGCTGTTCTGCAGTTGCTGGGTTCACAAAAGGTTGCTGGCATCTCCGTTGGTCTTGTGTAGAAGCCACAATGCTGGTAGCTGCCGGTAATGTCCTGCTAAGTTGGTGCCGCTGCAGCCACTGTCACCACTGCCCTTTGGTCTCTTGAGTGTGGAGCAAGCCACTGCTTGCTTTCATCTCTGCTGATCTGCAGTTGAACTTACAACAGGTCTCTGGCTTCTCTGCTGGTGGCATGTGTAAGCCGCAATGCCGGTAGTGGCTGGCACGATCCGGCCATGATGGTGCCGCCACTTTTCCTTAGGTAGGCACTTAGAGCTTTTTACTTTCCTCTGTTTTGTCTTCTGGCTTTGATCATGTTTCAAATTTTTCATTGTTTAGTTCAAGATTTTGTTGCTTTTCTTCTCCTGTCAAGAGTCTTATCCTTTACAAATCATTTGCAACTTCCTCAAACCCTCTGTGACTTGCTTAACCTTCTGATTTATTTATTTATGAGCACTCTTTTGTCTATATAAGCCAATTTTGGTACCATGTAGACAATAGAGAGACAATACACTCATGTATACAAACATGTATAAATATAGGCAACACACAAATATCTTATAGCTTTCATTTTCTAGGTATTGTATCCTCACAGATAGGTGACAAGAGAGTTATAGATATTTACTAAATATAGAGCCTGATTAAGAGTCCCTCATATCAAAATATAACCTATCACAGATGTCTGTCATATGATGCAAGGAATGATAGATTATGGAATAGAGGACACTAACATGGAAGCCCATACAGTAGGGGATGTCTGGGGCAGGGTCTATGAATCATTGGTGACACTTGAAACAAACATTTCAGGTGACCACTTGTACCATGAGGCAGATCTGCATCAAACATCAGCACATTGTATTCCTTAGGGGGAGGAGGGGCAAATATTCAGATCTATTTCCATTTTCCCTCTCATTTATAAATCAAACCTCCATTCTCTGGTTTACATTAGGACCAAGCCAGGTAACAAAGACTAGTTTTCTCCTTTTTCTCTAAGTCCTTTGCCTTTCACTTAATATGCACCCAAGAGATAAGTTCTCAGGGATAGATATTGAATTACCCATGATCTTGTAATTTTATGTGCTTAAGGGGCTTTCTTGTGTTGCTCTGAAAAGAAAAAAAAAAGAAAGAATTCTCTACCAGGATCAGACTTTTGGTCTATTCTATGCTGACAATCTACCTGTGTTTAGGCATCCCTGCCATGGAGTTGCAGCCCAATCAGAATGAATATCATCTGCTCATTCCATTTGCAAATTATTGGTCATTCATGCATCCTTGACCCAAATATGCCATTTTTAGGGTACTCTATTATTCCTTACTGGATCCTCCAAGACATTTCAGGGTCCTTAGAAGAAAGAAAACTTTCTAATGAAAAAAAATACCTCTGAAATCCCAAGTAAATTAGGTGTACTTAAGAATTTACAGTTTTATGATAACAATGATACAAAACCTCAGTGGAGAGTCTTAAGAGAATCCCAGAACATTCCTAGATAAAAAGATAGATATAAAAAAATACATCTTAAATACAGCAATTGCTGCTTCAAAACAAAACTTTAGTACAGGAATTGCTGTTCCACAAAGGTAGAGCCATTTTAAACAATATCATTAGGTATTTATCTCAAGACAAAAGGACATACAAGGAGTCTGTATTTACTTAAAATGACAAGATTGAATTCATTTTCCAAATATTGAATACAAGTAATAGGAAAATTAACATGTAAATCAACGTATTTTAGTTAAGGCAAAGTTCTGAGAATGCGCCCTAGCTGACATTAACTGCACAGAACAGACTGACTGGTCTTGCTAGAGCAGAAAACATGAGACATTTCACATTTACATTTACAAAAGAAAGCTAAAAAAAATTGGCCTTTAAGATGTATCTGGTCTAAATATGTTGTGCTTAGTGAAGGTAACTCCTTTGACTATTACATCAAGGTTGGTTCCCTTCAACATTTGTCTCAGAAGAACCCCAAAGTTGATGGAATGTGGGGGTGCTCAAAATGCTGGGAAATTAATCCCTCATGTGCACTTTTCCAGACGAGCAATTTAAGTTCCCTCTGACCCAGGAATGGGTATGTTTTCCTAAAGTGTGGGCCCAATTTTTGGTGCTTTTAATCAACAAGCACTCATCCTCTAAGGGGAAGTAGGCTTGGACAGAAAAAGAGAGAGAAAGAGACAGATACAGAGAGAGAAAAATCTTCCTTTAAGTCTCATGGCTTAAAGGAGGATTTAAAGCAACACTTTTCCTTAATCCCAAAAGGGGTTTGGGAGATATCTCTTACATTTTAAGCATGGTTTACACAATAAAACACCAACTAAGAAGACAGACAACTAAGAAGACAGACAACTAATAAAACAGACAACTAAGATTGCTATAGGAAGTCCTGCAACAGAGAAAGGGAGAAGAAAAGGAAAAAGAGCTCCAGCACAGTTTTTGTGTTCAAAGACTCACCAGGTCTCAAAGGACAGCATCAGCTGCCACCCTATTGCCACTTGAATCTGCATGGCTTGGGGATTTCCCCCTGCCACCCAAAAATACAGAGTCATGGCAAATAGAGCAGACCAAGTTTATGCTCTTTTGGCCTGTGAAAGTGAAGGACAGGAGTTTTACACATGCACATAAATAAAACATGTAAAGACAGGGAGAAAAAAAAACACATTTAAGTAGACTTCCCAAGGTTGATATCTCTGAAAGACCCATGTTGGGCACCAGGAATATCAGGGGGTGACAGTTTGATTCCTCACCTCAGGAACTCAGGATAGGCAGGGTCCTTAGCTTCTGTGGTAGAAAAGAATTTCAGCATGCACCAGTCAGAGACAAAGACTCTGAAAAGTGGGAGATACATGTTCAAGGGAAAATGTGGGCCATCTCAAGAGGAAGAGAGAGCCTTGCTCTAATTTTCACAGTTGAAAGAAACTATTAGACTAATTTAAGCTCCAAGAGGACAGGGATCATGTGCATTTTTTTTCAACACTGTATAGGGATTGCTTAGTAGAGTATTAATGGAATAATGGTTCAACATTTAGATCCTTGAGTCAGGCTACATAGTTCAAATATTAAGTTTACTACTATGAGTTGTGTAATCTTTGTACAAGTTAGGAAAGCTCTCTGGAGCTCAGTTTCCTCATTAGTAAATGGGGATGATACTGATAATAGTATCTATCACAAGGAACTGTTGAAAAGATTGAATGAGATAATCCATGCAAAACTCTGATCACAATGCCTACAATAAATTTATAATAAATGCTCAAATATGATAAATATTCAATACATGTTAACTGTTGGCTATTTTTCACTGTGATGGTGATATTTATTTCCTTAAAACTTTAGTGAGATCTTTTTAAAATTTCTTACTGGTGCAATGTAATTGGACATGCTAGTGAGATTCATAGTGATACTTTCTTATATGTACATAATATTATTTGGTCTGTTTCCTTCCCTATACCTCCCCTTTCCTTCCCTTCTCCCTCCTAACACCCTTCTACTACTCTACTGGTCTCCTAATGTTCATAAAGTTCCTTTCCTTTTGACTATTTTAAAGGGTTTGAATCAGGCTATCTGATCTTCTTCATTGCAAATTCACTAGATTGATATTGCAGATACACCTCAAAGCACAGTAACATTTATTTCCAAGTGCTCTTTAGAATGGTTTTTGGTATATATAGTACAATTCTCTTCATTTGTCTTTATTAAATTGAAAAGTACAAAGTACTGACATGACCTAATCTTCCTTGGTTATGGTTTTGCTATTTTTATGCTTTTATAATATATAATGTATCCACAAGATAAAGTTTATATGCATGACACTGATTCATGAGTTCTTTATTTTGCATAATTTTCTATTTCTGTGGGGCTATTTTAAATATTACCCCTGTTAAAAACTGCCTTTCTCCTTTTGAATAAAACTCAATTCACATTTTAGGGTATTTTTAAGCCATAAACATTATATCTTAGGGTTTCCTTTTTGTTTTTTACCCTTTCCTTTTTGAAATGTTTGAGTTCACTTCAATGAGAAGCTATCCTTTAAATAGGAGCAGATGCTTTTAAGAGATGCTTTCTTGCCCTTTGACTTTTCCTTAACAGATTTGGTCATAAAACCTGATCTCTTTGTCCTAGTACTGTTCCATCTTGGCCTCTTTTTCATTATTTCCTAATTTTAAAAATGTTCTATGAGTTATTTTAACATTTGTAGCTATATCTTAACTGTTTGCCTTACATCTAAAGAAATTAAGAGATTTACCTGGGAGGAATGATTGATCTGTTTATATTATTGCCAATGAACTAGATCCTGAGGAATCCTTGGTTCTCCTGCCTTTTTACTTTTTCCTATTGTTATTACTGTCTTTTACAATATATATTCTTAGCTGGGTGTGGTGGTGCACAAATGTAATCCCAGTACTTGGGAGGATAAGACAGAAGGATTACAGGTTCATGGCCAGCCTCAGCAACATAGTGAGACTCCATTTCAAAATAAAAAATAAAATAGGGCTGGGTTTTGGTTCAGAGGTAAAATGTCCCTGGGTTTAATCCCCAGTACCAAAATAAATAAAGTTATACAATGAATGCATATTCTTCTCTACACATTTTAATATGGAACTTAGAGAACTTGAGGGTAAATTTAAGTAAATTCTTATTTTTAATTTTTAGAAATGAAAATAATAGGAACAATAGGGACTCTAACAATCCAGCCTAAGAATAAAGATCAGTTTCTGCCTTGTTTGGGTGACACAAACCTAGGATACACCCAGTTTGCCTGTGATCTCTCCAACACTGGGCATGTCAATCTCAATCTTCTTGGACACTGGTGTTTATTTTTGTTTGTTTGTTTTTTGTTTGTTTATTTGTTTTCTGTAGGAAGATGTTATATAAATGAGCTCTAAGTTTTCCTACAGATGCAAGATTTGTCTTCTACTGAATATATGCTAACAAACACATTTATATTTCTGAGGTACTTCTAAGAAGATACAGAAAACAGAATTGTTGCAGGAAAATTTAGCCCCCAAAGTCAGGAATCAGAGACCAGAGTTGGAAGCAGGTTTCTTTACTCACTAGCGAAGGCTCAGAAAGCAAAGCTTTCGGGTCTGAGCATCGAATACTGATCATACAAGCTCTTTTATACATTTGGTGACCTAATGTTGAGAGGGGAGGGGTATGCATGTGACAGAAGCAGATCAAGCAATCAATCATATATTAATTATTATATTGTTGTTTTCATCATTGCTTTGTTTGTATTGAGAGAGCCTGTGCTGAGCTACCAAGGATGACTCTGCTTTGTTTACACTAGAGAGGGATACTGTGAAGAAGCTTTATTCTTTTCATTTTGCTTTTAACCAAAAATAGTTTTAAGGACAAAGCCGGGGGTCCTGCCTCAGAATAATGGAATGGAATACACTTTAATCAGTAATCTTTCTGTTGAAAAAAAAGTCAGTTGAAAAATATATTTCCTTGAAGGAAACATTTATCTTCCTTAAAACTAGATAATTATTTAAATATACTTTATTAGGTGGTAGCTATTTTAAAGCTTAATGAGGTATTAGTACTATAATAATAATACTTTCTAATCTGTTAATGAGGATGCAAATTTTATAATATATTAAAATTCAACCCAATACCTATATTTTCTCAAAAATCAAAACAGCAAATTTTGCTATGCAAAACTCTTCTCCTTAAACCTGTTTTTGTCCTCACCCTTGCTCCTGGTACTTTTGTTTCTTATTAGTGCAAAATGATACCCTTGCACCATCTATTACTAATACTGGGGAGAAAAAGGTGTCCAGAGTGACAGCTCTTGAGGAGCAGTTATGCTTCCTCTCAGTCCTCGGAGCAGGGGTAGGGACCTGAGGGACATGCCTATTTGATAGCACTGTTGTTAACTACCAAGCCATCCTGCTCCCTCAGTACTGAAATGGGGTGAAGTGGAAGTCGCTTATTCATTTGTGAAAAAATGATTAAAATAGTATTCCTGTTATTATAAAGGAGCTGTAAAAATATGTATAAGTAAACTTATTCAATTGTTTCACTTGAACAACATGGAACTTGGTTTGCAGAGTGTATTCTGTTAAAGCAGTAAGCATTTTTTTTAAACTAAAAACAAGGTTCTATACAATGGTGTTTCCACTTTCATCATCCCAAAAGAGGCTTCAGGAAAGAAGTCCCATATCTTTACTTATAAAAGCAGTCTGTTTTCAACATTTTATTCCCCATTTCAAGCTCTAAACTAAAATTAAGGTAACCATGAAATTGCTGCCCCCCCATTTTGGTATCCAAATAATAGCAAAAAGAGAAGAAATCATGTCAGAAGACCTGAGTTCTCATCTTAGTTTGTGAAACAACCATCTATGTGGTCATAGGAAAGTCATATAACCTCCCTCTGCCTCAGTTTACACATGTGAAAAATCAAAGAAGTGGATTCAATCTTCTTGTAAATCTACCACTGTAGCTTTAAAAGTCCACCCCACTAAAATAAATAATATTTACAACCAATTCATGAAACAGCCCTATTTACAGATTCAATCAAGTCAGGCTATCATTTTGATATTAGGAAGAATTGATCTGATCAGGTTGAGAGAAGCCAAGTGGGAGATCAAATATCTAAGACAAACAAGAGTTCAGTGACTATATTCACCTAAGGAAAGTATACCTATATTGGGATATGCTATTAATTGAGATGGGCAAGATGCACTGATTGTTGGTCCTTCTCTCTCACTGACAAGAAGTAGATTTGAATACCTGAATAGTGCAAGGATGCCATGATGGTCTGTAGGTCCTGCTCAGCAAAGGTTCACTAAGAGCCTACAGCCTGGCTTGGAGAATGGTGAGCATCCTTCTTTAATCAAAGAATATTGGCTATAGGTCTGGGCAAAAAAAAATATGGAGAAGCTAAAAAACTCTCATCTGTCATTATCAAGGTCTGAGGGATAAGGGATGACAATTTACTAAATAACTCATTTCCCATTTAATTTCCAATATATCTCATGATTTCACCAATTTTTTTAGGGTAAGCATAATGGATTTTATTGGGTGGGTTCACCAGGAGAGTCACAGAGCTGGCTGGTCTGTGAGCAGAAAGAGAGAAGTGTCAAGTCTGCTGCATGGTGAGGTTCTTATGCTCATCCCCCCTCATACATAGTAACTCCGGGTGGTTACTGCTTAGTGTGACTGTGCTACATTCACCAAGCCATATTTTCCGCTGGTATCTAAAGCTGCAATGTAATGGATTGGAAGTCTCTGACCACAGCTGAATGGGGCAATCTCCATATCTCTTCTCAGGAATGCTCCTCCCTGTCCCATTTTATTTTCTGCTTATCTCTCGCTAACTACCTAACATTCCCCCCTCAAGAGCTAGAGGCCCTGAAATAATTTAGGGAACAGGGGCAATGGCCCATCTTCTGTAACTTCTTCAAGATGGACAGGGATGAAGACATGTCAGGGCCTCTTGCTCTTGCTGCCTGTCAGGGCAGGGCCTGTTGAGACAAGACAAGCTCCTGGAAGGTGAGTTGGTGTAGGGGTCCCTGATAGTAGTTGGTGTCCACTGTAGAGAGGGGTTGGTATTCCAGGCCAAGTCTCATTTGAAGTTTGATAGCCTGGAACAGGGAAGAAACAAATGTTGTTAACAAGTTTAGGAGTCAAGGGCCAAAGAGTAGGAGTATTGTGGCCAAAGGCCCCATGAAGGGCAAGAGCCAGTAAAACTAGGACCATGTTTCCTTCCATGATATCTGTCGGGAGCTATTTCCTTGGTTTAGAGTTGTAAATATAGCCCTGAGAGGTACAAGCTCAATCAAAGGTCTAGGTTGAGACCTGCTGATAAGTGTGCTGTGTTTTTGACAACAGCTAAATGTTCTCAGAGGAAAGACTTGACCCGGGAAGGGGGGAGGAGGTTGTCTGGGAACATTCTGTTTGCCCAGACAAATGTTAACATTGTATGGTGAAAGGACCTTGTATCTATTTCTGATGCTCTAGGAAGGTATATAAGGACTGGGCTAAATAAAGTCTGGGGGCAGCAGCAGCACCTTGAAACGGGGTTCGTGTGGTTCTTCTCGGAGTCCTGCTGGACTGGGTTTCGGGTTGCGTCAGATATCCACCCCAGTGTAGCTCACTCCCTCAGCTTTCAGGTTGGATGCTCTTTCTGTTAAGTGTCGAATAATTTCCTGCACCTGCCCTGATCTGTTGATATAAAAGTGGCCATCTTCCTGAAGCATAAGGCATATTCCCCCTCTGGCCACTGTAATCATGTCCAATCCTCATCTGTTTTGAAGAACAACTCCCGCAAGAGAGTCAAACTGGCGTTGTAGGTCTGTGAGTGCTTTGGACATAGTCTCTAACCCATCAGCTAGTTCTAGAGATAGATTTTTGTAGATTAAGGAGAAGGATATTAAACTTTCTATCCCTGTTGCCATTCCAGAAGTGATGCCAAGGCCAACCAAGAAGGGAACAAATTGGATTTCTCATTTGGGTCTGGTCTCTGGCAGGGGCATCAAGGTATTTCTAGGGGTCAGGGATATAGAGGGGGAGAGAAATGCAAGTGTGCAGACTCCAGTCCAATTAGATGGTAAGCAGATGTGAGCTTGAGTGCCACAGTGGAAATAGACTTCTTTGTTTTTGATGCAGGATTGGATGTGGAAAGATGCTAACTCTGTTCCAAAGTTTGACCAGTAACCAGATTGGATCTCTAGAATGTGGTACTAAGATACCAGAGTGACTGCAGCTAGCAGGGCCAAGCAAGGGGTGAGGGGTTGTGCTGCACCAGATGTCCTGTTTTCCCAAAAGAACATATGTTGACTCCTATCTATAAAGAGATTCCAAGAGGGCCCTTGAAGGCCAGACCAATTTGGGCTATAATCCTTCTAAAGCCTACCAGTAGAAGGACCATATAATTTACCAACCAATGGGACATTTTTGAGAGTGAAAAGGAATGCTATTTATAATTGTCAGGACACATCTAAACCAGGACTGTCCCAGGAAACAAATTGTATTGTCACACAACAGTAACTTTCCAGTGTGTTCTTGGACAGGGTATTCCATATAAAGTAACTTTTCTACTATAACCCAATTCATGAACACTCACTTCATTCTACTGAAATGCAGTGATACCCCCCTCCAATTTTAGAGTGTTCCATTCCATTACACCAGTATGAAGAAGAGTGAAGTTGACTTCACTCTTCAGTGGGCATCAAAATCACCCAGAGGGCTTGACAGATCACTGAGCCCCACCCTCAGAGTTTCTGAGTCAGTAAGCCTGGGACAGGGCCTGAATTTGTATTTCTGAATTCCCAAGTGATCCTAATGTCACTGATCGAGGGACCGTGTATTGAGAAACACTGCACTATACTTCTGCCTCAGAGAGCTGTACCTTTCCCGTTATGCACTTTGTAGTCCTTTCGCATCAGGTTTTTACCTGTCCCTTCTCCCCCTCAGGTCTCTCAGTTATCAGTATGCCTGTCTGTAACTAACAATCCTACTCAATTCATTCCTTCCAAGGTGTTTCTCCTAATTTTCTGTTCACTGGAAAAAATAAATATCCAAGCTTATTAGAACCCTCTTTAAAGATGAATGAATAATGAAAACATGATATATACACAAAATGGAAGTTTACTCAGCCATAAAGAAGAACAAAACTATATCGTTTTCAGGAAAATGGATGGAACTAGAGACTATTATGTTAAGTGAATTCAGCCAGTCTCAGAAAGCCAAGGGTAATATGTTTTCTCTAATAAGTAGAAGCTAGAACAAAAATAGAAAGCAAAAGGGACTTCAGTCAAATAAGAGGAGAGACTAGTAGAACAGTAGAAGGGGATTAGGGGAGGGAGGGAGGGAAAGAGGGGAAAAATGAGGATTGAGGAAGGGAACAGTTCAAATAAAATTATGTCCATACAAGAAGGTTTCACTACTAATCTCACTAACATGTATAGGGAGGGGGCAAGGAGGAGTGTGGGTGGGTGTGGGGGGCATTATGTGGAGGGAAATACACCAAGTGCTGTGTGCCTGTGTGTTTGTATCACATTGAATCTCAGTGTGATGTATAATTACATTGCACCAATAAAAGTATTGAAAAATAAATTTAAAAAAAGATAAATAAAAGTACATAAATAGGCTCGTTCATTCATTCATTCATTCTTTTACTCATTCAACCAACATGTATTTGAGTTTTCCTCTGGTCTGTCACATAAAGGACTGAGTTGTATCTATTCTAAGTATTTGGTTGCCTTGCTTGTTTTATTTTCTGTCTCCCAGCTGGGCTTCAAAATGGTATTATCTCCATATAAATGTGGAATAAGTGAGGGATGACTGTAATAGTCACTTGGAGAACATGTAGACTAAAATATATCAGTTAAATTAAAGAAAGGGTTAGAACGGCATTGCCATAGGGATGGTGCCACATAAGAGACATTTCTTTATTAGAATGAAGATACAACATTAATTCCTAGTGCCCAATCCATATTTGTCATCAACCTTACTCTTATGAAAGTATTTGTTATCCACACAATACTCACATCTGTCAAGCCATCCCCATCCTCATGATCCATCCACTTTATATTGTGCCAGTATTATTTCAGATTTAACTGAGATAGAGGCATTCTGCTGGAAATACAATAGAACAAACCTTCAAATAGCCCTTTCTCAAAGACAATAAACTCACTTTTAGCTAAGAAACCTCTTTTCATTAATCTATTATCATAGTTATTAAGTTGTGAGTCTATTCTTCAGTGTTTCCTCATTCTCTGATAAGAATTCCTTTGACATCAAGAAGTTGTTCTAGTGAGAACTGATACTGGGGTGGTGTGTGGGAGAACAGAAGTCTTACATGCTGAGAGTCTCCAGGCTTGGGTACCTCCTCCCTGGGACATCAACACCGCAGCGAGTCTGAGACTAGACCACTGAACTGCCTGTCACATGGTGTGCTGGGGCAGCGAGCAGGGCAGGGGTGTCTGGACAGGAGCTGGGCTTCAGGTCAGGCCCGCCTCGCCTCCGAACACTCAAGGCCACTCACTAACTTCAAAGAGCATAGGACTCTCTATTTCAGGTGTTATTCTTTCTTCATTATCTAAAGTGATGCATATGCTGAGAGAAGCCTAGGACACCCCACCTCATTATTTCTAAGGATGTTAGCAAGAGAAATACACACATTTCTATTCCTCTTTGCTCTAAATTCTTGCTCCAAGTTTGACTCTCAATCCACCCACATTTCTCTCCTCTACCTACTGTCCTTTGTTTTCCTCACTCCATCCCAAACATGGACCACAACCACAGTGCGGTCAACACAAGATCCTCAAATGTCACAAGATTTTACGAAATTTTTACTACAACTGAGGGTAATGCAACACAGTACCCAAACCAGCCATCCACCATTTCTAGAGGAAGGTCTATCTCTTCCTCAGTCTCTGACCTGCCACCAGGTGGCCATCCCTACTCCTCAGCATCCAGAGGACTCTCTCCATTCTATTCTTTCCTCTGTTTTCTAGAAATCCTGTCTTCCTCTCAAGGTACTAGAAAACAACCTAAAAATGTATGTTACTTTGTTATGCAGAGCAACTTAGTTTCTCAAACCCCATCCTACACTGTGGGTTCCTTTCCATAACCGAGTATGGGTTCTCATCCAGTCACAGCGGCATACCTCAGAATTCCAGTACTTGGCAGGTTGAGACAGGAGGATCACAGGTTTGAGGCCAGCCTCAGCAACTTAGAGAGACTGTCAGCAACTTTGTGAGAGACCCTGTTTCATAATAAAAAATAAAAAGGGGCTGGGAGTGTAGCTCAGAAGTACAATGCCCCTGGGTTCAATCCCTAGAACCAAAAAAAAGGGCTCTCTTTCCCTGACATTGACTATATTGCTGTTTAGAATGTTTAGAATGTTAACCAATGATTAAATTCATCCTTTGAATAACATTTTTTGAACCTCTGAGGTATACCCGCAGCCCTTTTTATTTTCTATTTTTTGAAACAGGGTCTCACTAAGTTGCTGAGGACCTCTCTAAGTTGCTGAAGGCCTCACTAAGTTGCTGAGGCTGGCCTCAAACCTGTGATCCTCCTGTCTCAGCCTCCCAAGAACTGGGATTACAGGTGTGTGTCACCATACCTGGCTTTGAATAACATTTAATCCTTTCCATGACAACAGCCACATGAATGTGTGCAAGTTGATTCATGTATCTGAGCCTTGCTTTCCTCAGCCTACCTCATATGGGTGTTTTGAAGACTAAATGTAAAAACCAGCAAAACACTTGCCAAATGGTAGCTGCTAATATTGCTAGCCAGAAAACGTTCCCACTAACGGGAATTAATAATGAGCAATGTTAGCCAACATCCGCAGCCAATAACTGGTATGCCAGGCTGTGGCGAGGGTACCTCGCTCTGGCACCGGGCACCGCGCTTCTTGGTTCTGTTGGGTGCCACACATTCTGGCAAATGCACAGTAGAAATATTAGGTAACCTCTCGCATTCCAGAGCTGAAAATATCCTCCCATCCCCCTCCACCCCGCCACTAACAGCGAGCAATGGTGTTCTAGCTCACTTATGTTGTTTACTTCTCTCTCGCAGCAAGGAGAACAGAGCTGGACAGGAGCCCGGCTATGTGCTACACGCTTCTGCAATCCACTGCCTGCCGTCATAGATCTGCTCTGAGAATAAACTGCAGTCACAGTTTTACAGGAATCTTAACTTCCTAGTCTTAGTATCAATGAAAAATCTTCTAGCTGGGTCAATGGTACATTCCTGTAGTCCCAGTACTTTGGAGGCTGAAACAGGAGGATCACAAGTTTGAGGCCAGCCTTAGCAACTTAGACAAACCCTGTTTCAAAAAAAAAATTTTTTTTAAAGAGCTGGGGGGTGTAGCTTGGAGGTAAAATACCCCTGGGTTCAATCCCCAGTATTGCAAAAAAAAAAAATCTTTTAGGAGGTGAACTTGAATCAGGGTCAACCTACTCTTTCTTCCTAACTTACACACTCATCAGAGTGAGCCCAGGCTTTTTCTTAAGAAAAGACCTCTCCTCTCCTCCCCTCCATTCCTGTCTTTATCTCACCTGTGTCCTTTTTAGATGATCCAAGATCATCCCTATACTTGCAGACCCTCCCCTGAACCATAACCGAAGCACTCTTCTAAAAATGAGGTGACCTGGTGTTTTTGGTCTTGAAAAACTTGTTACTTTGCACCAACTATGCCAAGCCATGTGCTTTACATGTATAATCTCAATTATTCCCCCAACAACACAAGATAGGTATTTTACTTATCTGTTTATTTATTTAGTACTGGGGATTGAACCAGTGGCATTCTATTTCCGAGCTAGACACCCCCCTGCCCTTTTCATTTTTTATTTTGAACCTGGGTCTCACTAAGTTGCTAAGAGTCTTGCTAAATTGTTGAGGCTGGCCTCAAACCTGAGATTCTCCTGTCTCAGCCTCCCAAGTACTGAGATTACAGATAAGTGTCACCAAGCAGGGTGAGACAGATATTTTAAAGAGAGGAAACTGATACTCAGAGGAGGTAAGGCACTTGCGTGTGGTCACAGGATCAACAAGTGAGTAGACAAGATGCAAATCCAGGTCTGTCCTGTCAGGTCTCCTGCTTCTCACCACAAAGTGCTTTTTTTCCTGCATGAGACCATCATCTCAGAGTTCATCCTCTTTAGCCATGTCTTCGGTGTGTAACTGCAAACAGTCTGAAATGAATTACATACTTCCTACCAAACTGGGGGCAGTGTGGCATTCCTGTTGGATTACTTTAATAACATATATGATGGCTGTATGGTAATATAGGGGCAATTAATATATTCCCAACTCCTGATAGCACTTCTTTCCTTGAAAATGCTACCTTCCACCCTCTTACGTGTCTGTGTCTCTGCTTCGGATTCAGAGCCCCGTACAACCTGGCCTCGATGCTGCGGCTTCAGCTCCCTGTGGGCTCTCGCACCTGGACTACCTTCCAGCCAAGCAAAAGCACCACGCATGCCCCTGCTGTGCCTTTACATGCCCTGGACTAGGAGGGAAGATGAAAGTAAATTTTCTGCAATAAAAAAGTAACAGAAATTGACCACAATGAGATATAGTTCACACCTACCAGGAGGGCTATAATTTCTTAAAGTGGAAAATAAGTGTTTGCAAGGACATGGAGAAATTGGACCCCTCAGGCACTGCTGGTAAGAACATAAAGTGGTGCGGCCACTGAGGAAGACAGTTTGGTGGTTTCTCAAAAGGGTAAATATAGAACTATTGTGTGATCCAGCAATTCCACTCCTAGGGATGTAGTCAAAAGAATTGAAAGGAGGGACTCAGACATTCGTACACTCACGTTCATCTCTCACAACAGACAACAGGCAAAAACAGCCCGCGTGTCCATCAACAGAGGAATGGGTAAACAAAATATGACGTACACACACAATGGAATTTTTTCAGCCATGAGAAGGAATGTAATTTTGATATATGGTACAACCTGGATGAATCCTGAAAACATGATGCTTAGTGAGATGAGCCAGACATAGAATGACAACTATTGTCTGGTATGAGTCCATTTATATGAGCTACCTTTATCCAGACAAATTCATAGAGACAGAAAGTACAAGAGAGGTTACTTGTGGCTGGAGGCAATGGGAGGTTTTGTTTAAAAGATGCAGAAGTTTTCCTGGGAATGATGAAAAATTTAAAGATAGTACTCACCTAAAAATGGTAAAATTGCAAATATTTTTAAGTGGAAAAAAGTAGTAGAAATTGTGAATCTAGCCATTGGTCACGTGAAAAGTGAATGGGCTCGGGGAGCTAGCAGTAAGAGAAAAAGAGTGGAGAGAATTCTTAGGAACTCGAAGGCCCTGCAGGGCTGACTATGGCTTCTCTCACCAACATGAACGTGGGTGACTCTTCTCTCCACTACCTATGCTCCCATTACCTTACTTCCAGTTCCAGGAACACATCAAGCTCTTTCCACCTCAGGCCTTTCCACATTCCTTTGCCTTTGTTTGTAATTCTCTCCCTGGTTCACTCTTTTCCTCATCAAGGTTTCAACTGAAGTCTCCCTTGATGGAGACGCCTGCCTATCCTCATTACCTGCTAAGTCACCTCTTGCCACGGGATTTGTGCTAGTCTTAATTCTTTGCTTTTTATTTTCTTAACACCAGTTCCATTTTGGAAAATGTTTTATTACTTTCTTTAGTTTTTATCTAGTTCCCTCATTCCATGAAGTCCCGCAAGTCAGGGATCACAGCTGTGTGGTCATCTAACGCAGGCTGACTTCAGTAGGCAGTCGGTGGCATCTGCCATCTTTGAAACCTGTGACCTTTCATCTATATGACACTGTCACCATCTAATTAGGGAGACAGAAGAAAGATAATGACAAAGGTCTCTAATATTGTCCTACTAGTCTAAGTACCAATAACTTTATCTGTGTATAAGATGTATTTATAAATGCTGTGCTGTGCCGGGCATGGTGGCGCATGGTTGTAATCCCAGTACTTTGGGAGGCGGAGACTGGAGGATCCGGGTTCGCGGCCAGCCTCAGCTCTCTCTCTCTCTCTCTCTCTCTCTCTCCCTGTCTCTCTCTCTACCTAGTGAGGCCCTCCGCAACTTCATGAGACCCGGTTTCAAAATAAATATAAAAAAAAATGCTGTGTTGTACGGTAATTATTTTCATCATTTTCTCCTCAATGAGGAGAATGAATATCTTAGGACAGTTTGAAAACAGAAATAATTAAATATAGGTAGAAAATCTTGAAACCTTAATCTTATATTTCTTTCAATTTGATATATCAAAAGATTCTCATCATCTCTGTGAATCAAGACCACAATAAAGTACCTATCCAGATGGCAAAAAAAAAAGTAGCCAGGTGGTGGCACACTCCATAATCCCCGCAAGTTCTTGGCCAACCTCAGCAACTTAGTGAGACTCTGTCTCAGAAAAAAAATAAGAAGGGGTGAGGGTGTAGCTCATAGGTAGGGAACCCTGCAAAAGGACAAAAACAAAAACAGAAAATAACAAGTGTTGGGGAAAATATGGTGAAAGTGGAACCCCGATATATTTCTGGTGGGAAAAGAAAATGGTACAGCAACTGTGGAAAACAATTCTGCGATTCTTCTATAAGTTAAACATAGAATTAGTACATGGCTCAGCAATTCTACTCCTAGGTATCCAAAAGGATTGAAAAACTGTGTTTAAACAAAAACTTATACACAGATGTTTATAGCAGCATTATTTACAATCACCAAAAGGTACAAACAACCTAAATGTCAGTTACCTGCTGAAGACACAAAATGTAGCATGTCTACACAATAGAATTTTTTTTTTTTGGTACTGGGGAATTGAACCCAGGGGCATTCTACCTCCGCGCTACACCCCCGGCCCTATTTTTTATACTTTATTTTTGAAACCAGGTCTCACGAAGTTGTGGAGGGCCTCATTAAGTAGAGAGAGAGAGACAGAGAGAGAGCAAGAGAGAGACAGAGAGAGAGAGAGAGAGAGAGAGAGAGAGAGAGAGAGAGACAGGGAAGAGAGAGAGAGAGAGAGCTGAGGCTGGCCGCGAACCAGGATCCTCCGGTCTCCACCTCCCAAAGTACTGGGATTACAAGTGTGCGCCACGACGCCCAGCTGACACAATAGAATATTATTCAGCCATTGTAAAGAACAAAGTGATACATGCTATAACATCTACAAACCTTGAAATCATTATGCTAAGTGAAAGAAGCCAAATACAAAGGCCACATATTATATGATTTCCTTTATATGAAATATCTGGAGTAGGCAAATTCCCAGACGAAAAGCAGATTGGTGGGTGTCAGGGGCCAGGATGAAGGGCGGTGGGGAGTCATTGCTTAATATGTACAAGATTTCCTTTTGGGACGATGAAAATGTCCTGGAACTAGATCGTGCTCATGGTTGCACAACACTGGAAATGTACTTACTGCCACTGAATTGCACACTTTTTTTTTTTCTTTTTGTGGTACCAGGGATTGAACCCAGGGGCATGGCGTTCTACCTCCGTGCTACACCCCCGGCCCTATTTTTTTTTATACTTTACTTTAAAACCAGGTCTCACGAAGTTGCAGAGGGCCTCACTAAGTAGAGAGAGAGACAGGGAGGGAGAGAGAGAGAGAGAGACCTGAGGCTTGCCGCGAACCCGGATCCTCCAGTCTCTGCCTCCCAAAGTACAAAGTACTTGTACAAGTGTGCGCCACCACGCCCGGCAATTGCACGCTTTAAAATGGTTAAAGCAATAATTTTAATGTTGTGGTTTTTACCACAATAAAAGGTTTGAAAGTCTATAAAAATAATTAACTCATAAAAGTGCTCTGTTTATCCAGAAACTCATTTACACAGGGCTAAGTTCCGTGAGGAAGGAATGGATTCCAAGACTAAGGCAACAAACATTCATTCGGAATTGTTAAAAAAAAAAAAAAACTTCAACCAGGGTTGAAAGTATGGGGACCCCTTTTTTGTCTAAAAGTGAAAGCACTAGGTCCCTTTTTATGCCTAAAACTCTAGACATAATGATTGACGGTATGAATTGGGGAGAAGTGATATTCTGAGAAATTTATCAAATTGGTCAGTGTATCCCAAATTCAGTTCAATTTAAAAAATAATCATTCACAAGAAACAGCCAAAGTATTTTAAAATTTTTGGACCTATATTCCCGAGAATCTTCATAACACTGACCCTAGGGCTCAATCTCACCACTAATAGTTCATTTCAGGCATTCATCCATTGCTACCAATTATCTATTGATCTTCTAATCAGTGGTAAGTAATTCAAATCCTTTGCAATCTGTGCAAATCCAAAAAGAAGATCAACTTTAGTCAATTTTCACCTTCCAGGAACTGGTAACCAACTAGAAAAAAAAAAATGTCTAGCATATCAAATCCATTACAACAGCTAGTTTCTATAAAAATGGATTTTCTTTCCAGACAACTTAAATGGACAAATATAATTGAAAGAAAAAAATGCATTCCTCCTACCATTAGGGATAATGCTTTGCATAAAATTTGCAGTAATTTCAGCTGCAGCCATTTATTAGGAAATATGATATTTTTCTTGGAGCCAATAGATGATCAGTTGGAACAGAGGTGCCAGGAAAAACATTGTACATTTAATGTTTGGCACTCTTCCACTTTATTCTTATGGTTATTGCTTTTTGAACACCACTTCTGAGTACAGGATCTTCCAAATCTACTCATTCAAATATTATTATTGGAAGGCCTGGTACTCTGTAAGATAGAGTACATATTGCATAATATAAATAGTAGTGATGTTTGAAGCTGCTAGATTCTGATTAAAATCATTTCTCCATTTCTTTCTAGATGGCGAATGAATCATTTAATCTTGGTCCCATTCATAGAGTGGAAATTATAAAATAATCTGTTCTTTCTACTTCACAAGATTGCTCTGAAGATTCGAAAGAGATGGTAATTGTGAAAGTAAATTCTAGGGGGTGATTCTGAGTATAGAGGTGCTGCGGATGACGGTGTTGATGAACTAAAGGCAATATCATGGCCCTGTCCTCATAGAAATGATAAGACACATTCCACCCATCCTGCACTTACTCTAGGCTGAGAAGTTTTTCCCCTCAAATAAGGGAAAACAAAGCTGGGCCTGGTGGCTCATGACATAATAATCTCAGTACTTGGGAGGCTGAGACAGGATGATCACAGGTTTGAAGACAGCCTTAGCAACTTAGTGAGACACTCAGAAACTTAGCAAGACCCTGTTTCCAAATTGAAATAGGGCTGGGGATGTAGCAGAGAGGTACAATGCCCCTGGGTTCAATCCCTAGTACCAAAAATAATTACACCAATAATAATAATTAAAATAATAATAATAATAGAAAAAGTAATCCTAACTTTTTAAGGGAAAGTTTGGATAAAGTTTACCGGATGGATATTCAATAATAAAGTAAAAGTGGAAATATTTGTTTATATTCCTATTTTATTCTTGTAGTTAATAATAATAATTTGAAATTTCCTCTGCTATTTAGGATAATTTTTAAATATACCACGCATATAAAAACTTACAAAAGCTGACTGTAGATCAAAATAAAAACAGATTGTTCTTACATGTTGCTTGGTGTTATGCCCACCCACTGTGAGATAGTTGTAACATCAAATTTCTACCATTAGAAATTAATATATGGTAGAGGTTTTCTCAAGGAAATACAATTATGTAATTTCTGACCCTGCAGTTCTTTTTTGGAAATTGATTCTAAAGGAATATTTGTGGATGTGTACAAAGACCAAGCTGTAAAGACATTCAACATGTGTTATTTGTAATATCAGAAATAATAAAAATAATATTCAGCAGGTGAATGGTCAGATAACTAAGACATTACTGAGATTTGGATGGATTGCTTTCATTTTCATCATATGCTTCCATACTATCTACAATAGGCATTTTCAAATTTTGACCATAATAATTTGGTCAAATTTTACTTACTAAAATAAATTACCTACCATTTTTATTACAATAATGGATTTAACAATTGAATTTATTTTATTCTCTCCTAAAACCCCACTAAAATAACAGTAAAGAGGAAGGAAGAGGAGAAGGAGGAGGAGGAGGAGAAAGCAGAAGCATAGAACATGTGAAATAAACCTGGAGCATGTAGAAGTCATGTAGTAACTTCCTTATACCCAAACATATCAGTAATTACATTAAACAGGTGGGCCAATCATTACAATTAAAGGCTGAATAATTTCAACTTAATGTTTTTAATTGACAAATAAAAATTCTATGTATTTATGGTATAAACAAAGGAAAAAAACAACCCTAAAAGCCTAACATCTAAAAATAAGTTTCAGAGAGAGAAAACTTAGTAAAATGAAGTTTCAAAAACATTTTCCAGGTTTTTACAAATAACATTGTGTTGGAACAAACTATGCACATTTGTTTGCATACCCTCTATTACTATTTCACACCACAACAGAATTGACTAGTCATGACAGAAACTCTTTGGCCCACAAAGTACAAAGTGCTTGTTCACTCTTGTTCTAGAAAGAAAAAACAGATCACACACAAAGAACCAAATAAAACTTTCAGGCTTTCAATATCTAAAAACTTTTCTCTCAGGCATTCTTTCTCAGGAAGTTACTGTGTTCATCAACACAAGGGAATGAATCCAGACAATCCCCAGGGCCTTAAACTTGCAACCCTTTTATCTTAGCCTCCCTAGTAGCTGGGATTACAGGTGTGTACCACCACACCACCCAGCTCTCAATGAATATTTTTTTAAGTTCATGACATAGTTGCCAAAAGATTAGTGTAACTTAATATAGGCTATATCTATTGCTTTTACCTGTCTGAAGTCCCCTCCTTCCTCCTAAGCATAACCACCTTGCACATGGTTTTGATGGTACTGAGCTTCCTTTCATCCCCACTTCTAAGGTATCAGGGCTGCAAAACTAGAATATTACACATAAACCCTTCCCCAATTCCAGCTACAACAATGAGCCTATGACTGAAGCAGGATGAGCTGTTCTTCTGACCTTTATTAAATAGAGTGCTGGAGAGAAGAGTTCCACCTTCCCTTTGGATTTTGAGTTCACTGCTCTTGTTCTAAGTCACTAAACCCTTATAACAACTCAGTAAGGTTGGTAGTATTATTTTATAGATGAGTTAACTGGCACACAAACAAGTAACTTACCCAACAATGTATAACTAGTCCATTATGGCTCCAAAACTGAGCAATCTGATTTCAGGTTCTATGTTTTTAACCATTTTGCTCCTACAGGAGTTATTTGTAAAGCATTTACTTCCCACACATCCATTTCCCCCTGGGTGGTAACACCCCACAGTTTCTTGTGGGGCCCACACCTCTGTCGGATCTCAGTCCACATGGTCAAGGCAGGTGGGTCCGATCTCAGGCTCTGGAGGAGAAATGTGTGACCCAAGCCCCCCAGTCAAAGCACAGTGACCCCCTTGATTCAGTGGCTGTTCAGGGATGGACTCAGGGGCTATTGGAAAAGCTTCTTGCTCTCTCTGCCCAGGCTTGAACTTGTGGTGATGTGAGACTGAGGATCTCACAGCCACCCTGCCAGCGAGTGTGTAGGGCCCAATGGAAAGTCACAGGGCGGAGCACAGCAAGGCAGAAATGGCCCCGGCAAGTAAAGAGTGATGAAGTCCCTGTGACACTGAGACAGATGGGCCCTGATGGTGTTGACACTAGACTAAGCTCAGGGAGGGCTCAGCACACTACCTGTGCCTACAACAATGTCTGGTACATAGGAGGCACTTGATAAATATTTGCTGAACCTTCCATTTGAGCCCCAGATAGAGCATTATCCTTAGACTCTTCAATTACATGAGCCAGTACATTTCCTGTTATGGCTAAGGGGTCTGGAGTCACAGTTCTATCACTGGCCATTAAGGTCTTGAGCACCACCCTTCTGAAAGATCCCCACAAATATTCCGTAGCAACTCCTGCCCTAGCAAAGCCTATGCTTAGAGCCAAAGCACAATATCCCAAGTACCCTTTAAACGGGAGGAAGTAAATAGATGTACAGGTGTCTGTGACTTGAGTTAGAAACCAGTTGCTCCTTGCAAGTAATCCAACCATTTGCTCACTTTTATAACCTCTTCTCTCATAATTGTTGAATCGATTTTCACTAGAGATTGTTAAAGAAAAAAAATCCCAGCAGATGAGCAGACAGAAGTTTATTTTATTCTGCTGCCATTGCCAGCTTTATGGGGAACAGCACCCAGCAAGACTAGATACCCAGCTCTGTAGAGACCAGAAGCTGAACAGCCACTAAGAGCTAGGGTGGAAGGATTATAGGCCATCTGCATGCTAACCGGCCTTTCCCTAAGGAAAAGTAAACTTTCTCATGTCTGACTGACAGGAGGTAGTTTTACAATTACCCAGGGAAATTGGGCTACTACCCTCCCATGAACTGAGGAATGGGATGGCATCTTCCTTGGTGAGTCTATTTCAAAGGAAAGGCTTGCTTCTTGAATGTTTTTACATTCCTGGGCTGTAAAACTAGCAACAGGCTTTTAAACAGATTTACATCTCAAAGGGGCTAAGGGAAAATTTGCAATTAGCAGGGGGGTGTTGAGCCCAGAGTCCAGAAGTGTATCTACAGTTCAGTAAAGCCTAGAGAAAAGCTAAGGCCATCTTGGTCAAGACTTATAGGAAACTGGCAGCAAAATGATATTTTATGACTCACAAACATCTGCCAAAGTGTTCTATTTTCACTGCATATCTTCCCCAGAGAATAAAAACATTTAATTTTCTTTATTTGGGAAAAATTGTGAAGAGAGTTAAACTTATGACCAGCAAAAGAACTTATGTTCTCTGGTATAATTCCCACTAGTCCTCTCAGAATGCAGAGAAATATGCTGAGTACAGAATCCCTCACCCTGTATAATCTTCCACAGGAACTGCTCATGAGTTCAAAAACTGGCTAATCCAACCTGTACACAACAATGTGTAGTTGTTACATACTGGATGTTTGTGCCCCCCCCACAAAAATTCATATGCTGAAACCTAATCACATGTGAAATAGTATTAGGAAACAGCTTTGAAAGCTGATTAGGTCACAAGGACAAAGTCCTCATGAATGGAATTGGTGCCCTTACAAAAGAGACCCCAGAGAGTTAGTTCGCCCGCCCCTTCCACCATGGGGCAAGCTTGGTTCCTTGGACCAGGAAGTAAGTCCTCACTAAACACTGAATCTGCCAGCACCTTGATCTTGGACTGTCCAGCCTTCAGAATTGTGAGAAATTTTGGTTGTTTATAAATTACCTGTTCTATGGCATTTTTGTTATAGTAGCCTGAAAGGGCTAAGACTAACAAAGGGGGAACAGTGAGCAATGGGAATCAGATAAAACCCTATTGCAGCCATTTAGAAACTCCCTGCAGAGGGAGGCTAATGAAATTTAAAAAGCCTTATTAAGGAGGAAATGGAGTTAAGAAGTTGAAAGATGGCCTCCCAGAAATCATGGGGAAGATATTCAATAGATGGGCGTGAAACAATCCTGGGCTAGCACAGAAAAAGCGATGCTTCTCTCTGGGTCCACCCAGAATTTCCACACTAGCATTTTCCCAGGATGCACAAGTTCTTTAAGATGTTCTGCAGCTGTTCTTTTCTCAAATCAGTTAGCTAAAATTCTGAAGACTGTGGGCTCCCCACTTTCCTAACTTAAGACACAAAATACACCAGTACACCAGCGACTCAAAGAGACCATGCAGCAGAGGCAACTTAAATTTGTTTAACCCAGTGTTCTCAGACTAAACACAGAATACTCTTTTTTCCTCATAAAGCATTTATTAATTGTTCTGTGATAACATGCCCTAAAAGTAATTTTTTAGCCTCGTTTTCTACCCTAAAATTAAACTCCCTGACCTTACTGCCCCAAGGAAAAAGCCAGTTCCACAAGGACGAAACCAGTTCCTGCCCTTATCACCCCTAGGACCACGCGCCTCCGCTGCCTGCAGCTGGAGCTCTGGCCGGCCAGCGTAGACCCCACTTCCGATGCGAGCAAGCGAGCAAGCTTCACTTCCGCCCAGCCCCACCCCGACCCCTGCCTGGGTGCTCAGCCCACGCCCCTAGACCTACCCCCTTGCTTCTAAATAAGGAAAATTTACTATGATTGGTCAATTCCAAGCATACCCGCGAACTCTGCTTGCTCTCTATAAAAGGAACCAGTGAAATGTAGAACAGGCTGCCAATTTTTGACTAGCTGGGGAGTGGTGGTCCCACGGTAATAAATGCTTCCCTCCTTAACTGAGTCTGGTCTAGGACCCTTTGTCCTAAACATGGGGTACAACAGTTCCAAACTAGTGTTGGAGGCACCAGTTAATTCCCAGATTCTCCTCCTTGTTTCCTTCTACCAGCATCCACATCCAGCAAGGACCGGGATCCTGTGCTTGTTGCCTGCTGCTCCTGGAAGCTCCTTCCACCTCCTGAGTCCAGCATTCGGATGAGTGATGCCCTCATTCTCCTTCCCCCCACCCACATACACTCCAATGGCCTCCCCTCCCGTCCCCATTAGTTGTCCATTCTAACAGTCACATCTTAACCTGATCATTTCCTAGAACTACTTCTCCCCTGAAATCTGAAATGCAGCAGCTCTGCCTCCATCAAAGCAGTGGATGAAAACACTCTTCTGGGCAGACGCTGCCTTACATCTCTGCAACACAGAGCTCTAGAAAACCAAAGGAACCAAAAGAGTCAAGTGGATTATTTCTGAGAATACAGTTATTTTGTTGTGAATCATTCTGTTTGCTCCCTTTCAATACATGTTGTTATTTTTCTTTCTCAAATCAGTAATGCCATTATTTCTTCACTTATTGATCTTTTTCATTGGGTTTCCTATCAAAATATCAATCTAGCATCACTCTTAGAGATCCAATAGTTTGCAGACAATACAGCTGCAGCCTATTCAAACTAAAGATGAGGAATTGGAAAGAAGCCATAATAGAAGACTGAGGGAGGGACTGCACAGATAAATCTATCACATAGGCACAAAGTCTCAGGGGAACCAAAGGCAGGGCGTAGATTCACTCCAGTACCGAGAGAAGGTACAGTACTGGATCTTCTACAACTCAGCTGCACATGGCCGCTCTTGCTCAGGTAGACAAACAGGACTCTTTCCCATGAAAGAATCTGTTGCACCAGGCTTTCTATTCAATGGTGAGGATTCTGCCCCTGTACTTAAAGCACAACACTCAGAGAATAGTTAATGGTTGGATGACTAAAACAAATCAATATTTCTAAACAAAATACGATTAAGGTAAAATTACCATGTGAGTTATGTCAAATGATTTTTCTCTTAAGATTTATTCACTTTTTACCATACATAACCATGAATCTAAAAACAGGGTTTCCAAATATAACACTGTAATTGCTAATATTTCTGCATTCTACAAGTAGAATGAAATTGTTAAGAGTATGAGCTTTAGAACAAGATTGTGCTGTGGGCAGAAGAGGGATCTCCCCAAAATGTCTAGGTCCTCATGCTGGAAGCTATGAAGACATGGCATGGCAAAGGCGAAAGCTGCAAATGGAATTAAGATTGCTAACAGCTGACCTTCAAATAGAGAGATTATCCTGGATTGTATGTGTAGGCGATGCTATCACATGGGTCCTTAAAGGTAAAAAGGGAGGCTGAGAGAATGTCATGGAGTCACAGTGGGACATCTCCACTCACCTCTACCTATGAGGTCAGAAGAAGGCGCTTGAACCAAGAAATGGGGCAGCCTCTAGAAACTGGAAAAAGCAAGGAAAATAGATTCTTTCCCAGAGCCTCCAGTAAGGAATGCAGCTCTGCTGAATCTGGATTTTAGTCCAGTGAGACCTGTGTCAGACTTGTGTTCTCCAGAAATGCAAGATAAGAAATTTGTGTTAAGCCACTAAATTTGTAGCAATATGTTATAGCAGCAATAAAAGACTAATGCGGACTACATGGTTGGAATCCTGACTATCCTGTGGGACTTTAAGTTACTTAAATTTTTATTCCTATTTCTTATTCTGTAAAATTAGACTTACTGAGCCGGGCATGGTGGCGCACGCTTGTAATCCCAATACTTTGGGAGGCGGAGACCAGAGGATCCGGGTTCATGGCCAGCCTCAGCTCTCTCTCTCCCTCTCTCTCTCTCTCTCTCTCTACCTAGTGATCTCTCTCTACCTAGTGAGGCCCTCTGCAACTTTGTGAGACCCGGTTTCAAAATAAAGTATAAAAAAATAGGGCCGGGGGTGTAGCGCGGAGGTAGAACGCCCCTGGGTTCTATCCCCGGTACCACACACACAAAAAAAAATTAGACTTACTACTATCTACTTGAGGATTACATGCGCCAATACTCATGGAACTTAGAATAAGACCTCACATGATAAGTGCTCAATACAGATTATCATTGTTATCTCATTCTTAGTTTTTGTTTATCTTCCTCTTTGATTTTTGTCATGAGATTTTACCTGAGAACCATACTCCAAATATGTTTTTCCTATTTCAATTCAAACAGCACAAGAAAAGTGCTTACTGAATTTATAATAGCCTTAATGTCATGAACTGCCTAGAGTACCCTCTTAGGATTTTTTTTTTTTTTTTTTAGTCTTGAACAGCTAACTCATTTTGCTTGCTTCTAACTTACTAGAACAAGCCACCGTGCTAACACCATTTTTTAAAAGAAATTTCTTACTGCTTGAAGACTTAATTATACTGCTGCTGGTTGATGACTCTGCATTTGAAACCAAGACCTTGAAATAAACACAGTCATTTCAGTTCTTGATACAACAGAGTGAAAGTACATTCTCTGATTAGCTTGTTTGCTTCAGCGCATGCCATAGCAATGGGATAAAATTAGCTACACTTGCCTGTCCTTACAGATTTTGGCAGTTCCTAAACTTTTGATTGTTCTTGAAATATATTGTCTTTGATATACTGAGTATCTTTCCAACACATCTATTTTATTTGGGAACTGCAACAATGGTGCAGCTGTCAATTAACTTAGCTTATTTTTTCCAAACTATGTCATAAGAGAAAAGTTTCAACAGATATATAAAACATAAATCATCTTTAATTTTAATGGTTCTGGGATCCTCCCACAGATCACAATTCTAAACAATATCCATCTTCATGCCTACGAAGTGTGAAAAAGAACCAGTCTTTCACTAGTCTCAACAGTCCCACCCTCACACTCTTAATGGTTATTAATGGGAAGAATCTTATTGTACTTGACAGCAACAGTCATATAAAATATCAATGAGTGTTGTTTTAAAAGGATGTTTTAATAACATACCAAATCTTTGTCAGTTGCTTTTGTGTGTGTGGTATGATCTTTGCTGGTTTCAATGGTTGGTAAAAGAGAAGGGATTGAGCATCTTTTTTGTGTTGTTGTTGTTGTTGTTGTTGTTTGTTTTGGGGTTTTTTTGTTGTTGTTGTTTTGTTTTTTTGGTACTGGAGATTGAACCGAGGGGCATTCTTCCTCCGAGTTATACCTCCAGCCCTATTTTATTTTTATTTGGAAACAGGGTCTCGCTAAGTTGCTGAGAGCCTCACTAAGTTGCTGAGGCTGGCTTTGAACCTGCGATCCCCGTCTCAGCCTCGCAAATACTGGGATTACAGGCATGCGCCACCACGCCTGGCTCAGGGATTGAACATCGTTGTTTGCCATTCATTTATTCATTCACTTATTCGTTCTTTCAACAAATGCTTATTAAGTTTGCGAAATGTTCCAGAAATTATGAAACATTCTCGAAAGCTAAATCATGTATTGCTAAGGAACACATACACATGATCAAATTGATTTTAAGACTTAAAAATTCAGAACAGCTCCCCTCTGGGGGAGATAGGGAGATGGATTGGTAAGAAACTTATAGGTAGCTCCAGTGGCATGGGTAGTGGTAGAGTTCTGGGACGGGTGATAGTTCCTCAGTGCCCCTTCTGTTATTGTGCTTCATAACATATATAGATGATATATATCCTTTCCGTGTATCAAACATTCATCCTGAAAAGTATCAAGTGGGAGGCTGAGACAGGAAGATCACAGGTTTGAAGCTAGCCTCAGAATCTTAGTGAGACCTTATTTCAAAATAAAAAGGGGGTCTGGGATATAGTTCGGAGGTAGAATGCCCCTAGGTTTCATCCCAGTAACCCCCCAAAAAAGAAAATGAAAGAAAGGAAAAAAGAAAAAGAAAAAGGAACAACCAACCTTTGCCTTAGTGAGCATGTAGTCTCATAGGGTCTCCAGAACTTGAGTGTTTCTTACATTTACATTGCAACCCTTGCCTCCCATCTCCTCCACTTTTAGGAGTCTGTCACCTCTTCTTAGAGGAAAAAATAAATAAAACAATATGCTACTAAAATTTTAAAATCCTGGATGAAAGAGCCTTGTGAACTCACATGAGATTGTTGCATCCCAAGCTCAAAGAACAGATGATCATCACTAATTGGAGAGGTGGGTGTTCTTGCTTTTGTTATCCTGCCCAGGCCCTACTACTGCTCAAGCCAGGGTCAGCCTCTTGCAGACCTCGCTTCTAGCATAGTGCTAAATGTTCCATAAATGGTCCAAAGGAAGTTTCTAGACCCAGTTCGACCACTCACTTATTGTGTGACCTTATGCAAGTTACTAAATATTCTTTCTTTTTTTAAAATTTACCAGTGTCAAAATGTTCACAGCTATGACCTGTCTCCCTGGGCTTTCTGTGACTATATAATTACAAATAGGAAAGTGCTTTGAAAAGTTAAGTGCTATACTAAAGTTGCACACTACCATTAGCATTCTTACTACAAGCATATGAATTTTTTAAGAAACATGTATAAAAGGAATGTGTGCCTATAATTCAATACAAATAATAAGGTAAGAGCATGGTGTGGCCGGGGGTGGGGGGAGGTATGTTTATATGTAGACAAGCCTGGTTTCAAATCTTGGCTATGCTTTTAATTATGTTGATTCATTTGAACTTCAGTTTCTTCACCTGAAGGAGTCAATGTTAAGGTCCTAATAACTCTCTGCCAGTGAGAATGAGAACCGAGAATTTATGGAAAGACACATGGCAACACCTATCACAGAAAATGGATATATCCTTTATTTTTCAGAGACAAAGACAGAGGTTTATTTAGGAAAGTGGGGGATACATGTTCAAGGGAGAATGCGGGCCATCTCAAGAGGGAGAGAGTGCTTCGGGGTCTTTACAGTTCTTACTTTATAAGAGACCCCCGTCAGGGGGTGGGTAGGGGTGCACAGCAGGGGTGGAGGTCTGGACTTCCTCAGAATCCTCAAGTTCCTGACATCAATGGGTGGTGGCTGGGTGGCACCTGAGCTTGACTTTCCTTATAGATCCTTTGTTTACTAAGCATCTCAGGAATCTTAGGTGGGAAGAGGGGCCTACTGAGGATTTTTGCCTAAGAAAGAAGCAGGCCCTATAAGGTGAAGATAAGGATAATGAAGTTTCTACATTTTAAAAGTAGTTTTCCTTTCCTTTCCAGTTTGCTTCCTTTTTACCTATTTTTATTTTTTCCTATCCTACTTCATCCCTCCACTCCAGACTTGGATCCCTTAATCTTAAGGGTTGATGAAGGATAAAAGTCCATCTTCTATAGCTTCTTCAAAGCTGACAAGGGACGAAGGCCCTGCCCAGTCAGGGATCAGAAGTCTCATCCTAACTGACCTAAAGGAGACAGAGAGAAACTGGCCTCAGTTATGGAGTTGGGTTCTTTACAGTCAGGTTAGAAGCTAACATCACTGAAGGACACAGACCAGGAACATGAGCATCAGTAGGTAGTCTTTCCCTGTGTGCCTGAAGGTTTTTGAAGTGTCCATTGTGCCAAACCTGCCATCAGAGCTGCTGAGTCAATGTTCATAAGTCTGGTTATTTGGTCAACAAAGCCATTCATCTGCTTTTTGATGGTATTGCAATTGCAGTAGGCATCTTACAGAAATAGGAATTTTTCCTTTTATGGTATCCAGTGGTCCTAGACCTGCAAAACCTCAAGAGGGACAGGTTTAGTTTTATAGCATTTTGTAGAGATTCAGAACTTTTGGGCATCAGTGCCATATTATATTTCTTCTGTGAGCCTAAAAGCAGAAGTACCATTATAATATAGAATATAAGGTGGAGTCAAAGTTATGGATACCTAGGTTAAATTATGTGGGTGGTCTTTTAAATGGCTCCATGAGTATGACTCTTCTTTTATCCCAGAATAGCACACTTGTTGTTGGTTATACTTTCCTGCTGGGTGTTCAGGACCAAGTAGTTAGCTCAATGTTGGGCAAATATAAATTTCTATAAAATTATTGCTATTAAGGCCAGTCAAAGCTCCTCAGGGTTACTCTTAGGGAATTTTTTGAGGCTTTTCCTCTACCAGTTGTGTCATCTGCCAGGATGAGTCATAGTCTTGATGACCATTTGGCTTTCCTTTAAGCACTGGGGACATTCCCCTCTCCAATGACCCTCCATTTCACAGAATATGCATTGGTGGCTTTTAGTCTCTGGGATATTCACAATCTTCCTAATTGGGAGGTTGGGTGACTTATCAGAATTTCAGAGCCCTTAGGAGTCCCATCATTCATTCCCTGGGTTCCATTTGACCTTGCAGGGCAAGGGCGAAAATAGTGCCTGTTCTCTCCTTAGTGCTTTTATTTCCTGATTGTTCTCCAAGTCTCAGTTGTTGAACACCCAGAAGGTAAGATTTTTTTTTTTTTGTGGTATCGGGGATTGAACGCAGGGGCGTTCTACCTCCGCGCTACACCCCCGGCCCTATTTTTTTATGCTTTATTTTTGAAACCGGGTCTCACGAAATTGTGGAGGGCCTCACTAGGTAGAGAGAGAGAGAGAGAGAGAGAGAGAGAGGAAAGAGGAGAGAGATATATAGATCACGCGCGCGCGCATGCGCACTGAGGTTGGCCGCGAACCCGGATCCTCCGGTCTTCACCTCCCAAAGTACTGGGATTACAAGCGTGCGCCACCACGCCCGGCTTTAGAAGGTAAGATTTATCAGTCCTTTTTAATGACTAGGATCAATATTATAGCCTATCTGTTTTCCAAGTAATGGTTATCAAAACATTGTTTAGGTTATTCTGTTAGAAGTTGTACATCTGTAATGTTGACAGACAACAATTACAAAGATACACAATGAAAATACAAAATGAAACTATTAGGAACAAAACAAATCCAGTTCGTATAGTAGTTCTGTTAATATTTGATGATATAAACAAATCCCCATTTAAATTTTACTTCATATATATTTATTATTAGTAATATGCGATTTTTCACCAGAGTAGCATGATTTGAAATGCCAAGTGTTGGAGTATCTCTAATTATCTTTGCTTAAAGATGGTTATAATACAATGTAGGAACTATTAACATTTTTGTTGTTGTTGTTGTTTAGAGGACACCAGCTTGGTAATGTGTTCTCTTAAGCTTTGGATGTATACTTTAAACAAGCAATTCATGAAATTTTCACATGGATGGTCTCACACAGTTAAGACAGGGCATGTTCATGGCTTTCCATTATGGAACTGTAATTATGGAAGCTTAGAAATAGCCTTAACTAAAACAACAAAAATAATGATCTGGTTCAAAAAAACTTACATTCTTACAATGAAAAGTTATGAAGCAATTATGCAATGAGGAAGTTCTTTGTGTACTTGTATGAAAGGATTAAGATAAATTGTTCAGTGAAAAAGCAATATTCAAAAAGAAGAGTATGCAATATGCCATCATTGTGTTTCTTTTTAAATAAAAATAATTTCAATATGCATCAAATATTTCTTTTTTTTTTTTTGCGGTACCGGTGATTGAACGCAGGGGCATTCTACCTCTGCGCTACACCCCTGGCCCTATTTTTTATACTTTATTTTGAAACCGGGTCTTACAAAGTTGCGGAGGGCCTCACTAAGGAGAGAAAGAGAGAGAGACAGAGAGACAGGGAGACAGAGAGAGAGAGACAGGGAGAGAGAGCAAGAGAGCTGAGGCTGGCCGTGAACCCGGATCCTCTGGTCTCCGCCTCCCAAAGTACTGGGATTACAAGCGTGCGCCACCACGCCCGGCCTTCAAATATTTCTTTAAGGATACATAAGAATCATTCCTTTGGTGATCTCTGAAGAGGGAAATTGGGTGGCTGGAAACATAGATGGGAGGTAATCTTTTGTACCTTTGAAATTTGAACCACCAACTGTATTGCCTATTTGAAAATGGATGTGTGAGTGGGTCACAGTATCTGACATAAAATAAGTGCTCAAGAACGCTTAGCTTCATTCTTCACTCTCACACTTAAATTATTTTTAAACTGAATATATAGATTTTAATCTTTATCCAATCATTTTAAAAATTTATTTTTCTAGTTGAAATAAAATAAACAATAAATCTGCCAGGTTTTCTAGTCCATTATTTCCCTATGGCACCAATTGAAATGAAATAAAATACTGTATCTTTTAGCAGATTCTGGTTCTAAAAATATTGGTCCATTTCAAACCCAGAGTGAACTAAGGGACATTAGAAATGAGAGAACAAACCTGAGACACCTTTGTGCCCCGAGACACCTTTGTTTCCCCCTTGCAGAGCCCAAGCCACATCATCGTTTGACTTTACCCCCTCCCCAACCTGACCTCTGCATCCACCTTTGAGAAGCAAAAACACATTTTATGATTGAAGTGCCAGAGAGCAAGGAAATATTCCAGAAAAGGGAAGAGGCCTACAAAGCTACAAATTGAATAATTCACACCTTTGGGAAAATGGACAGAGTAACTTGGTTTTATTATATTTCCAATTTTATTCCAATTTTTCTATATGATGAAAGCAATCTCCTTTCTACTACCAGCCATCTTTCACCCCTCTGTTTCCTGGAAGGTATTAGAATTTGTCTGGAGTCAAATAGGTTAGACCCATTTGATATTTTCTATTTCAATTCTCAGATTACCTACCTCCATAGTACCTTTAAGTCTTCATAAGTGTTGATTCTTTCAAAATAAAATAGGTTGAGCTACCATTGTCTTTGACTTCACTTATCACTTCTCTCATGACCCTTCTCAATGAATGTTTAATCATTAAAGCATGCATAGGGATGAAGGAATGTACATGGCACGTGCCAATGGAAAAGTATGAAGTCTAGACAAGGATGTGGCGGATGCAGTGATGTGGTCCAGGAGTGAGAGAGAACAGCAGGTATTTGTAGACCTGAAAGGGAAAGAAGTGCTGTAGTCTAGGGTAGCCTGGAAAGACTTCATGAAGAAAGGAAGGAGGAGATACTGTCACGTCTTAAAGGATTTGATTTCATCCCATCTGTGAGAAAAGACTTGAAGACATCTAACAGTGTTATCAAGGCTATATAATTTCCCCCTCCTGAAATCTAGTGCCCTTTATCCTTCTTAAATGGTAATTCTTACATAGTGAAATATGCTTATACTTTACCCAGATTAGGACAATGTTTCAGACATGCAATCCAAGTCCTATAGAATTCAGGGTCTTTTCAGACTCTTTGAAAAGACCTATGCCACTACATTTTGGTTCTCTTTTATTCTAATTATATCAAGATGCTTGGTTTATTTTCCTGTTTCCAACAATGTAGCTAAAATATTATAAAAAGTAACTCAGCATATAGTTATAGAAATAATTGAGCAATGAAAAATTTTCAAGTCTAGCTCCAATAAAAACCACCATATCACTCTCTATTCCCTGTTGTTTAGCAGACTATTTTTCTTCTTGTCTCTTTTATCATCAATTCAGTCAAGAGTTCTTCAGTATGAATTCTCAGTATAGTAATGGATTAAATTAGTTTCCTTTCTTTCTGCCTAAACTTTTCCCTCTTGAGCAAATATGAAGGCCAGTCAGCATGTTTATTGCTTCAAGACCATCTCTGTCCTAAATCTCCATGTAACATTGTAACATTTTTCCCTTCAAACAGAAAAAATAAATCCATAGCCCCACACATCTGCTTGCCATTTCTTTCCCTTTATTCCTTCCTTCCTTTTTCCAATGCTAGAGATCAAACCAAGAGAGCCCTGCACATGCTAGGCAAGTATTTCTAATGCATTATAAGATGTGTATGCCAAATTCTATTTTGGAAATAAAGTATTCACAATTATTAAGAGACAGATCAATTGGAGATAAAAAAATCAGAATTTTTTATTATAGAGAATTGACATTTTAAATTTGTTGTCAAGTATCAAGGGATAGTCAATCATTAATTCTTTTTAACATCTCTGAAGGTGTCAGGCCTTATGATCTAGGAGCTGAGGACATGGCACTAAAGCAAACACACTAGATCCTTCCCTTGCAGAAATTATATTACAGAGGAAAAGGCAAGAAATAAACAAACAATCCAAGAAAAGTCATGATATAAGAAACGCTTCCAAAGGAATAAACTGGGTAAAAGAGGTAGAGAGTGACTGACAGATTAAAGACGTGCTCTCTGAGTTTGTAACACCTGAGCCAGAAAGAAGAGGATGAGAAAATGACAGCCACACTGCAGAGCTGGGCTGGCAAAACCTCCAAGGCAGAGGAAACACACATGTACAAATTTAGAGGCCAGAAAATGTTCAAAGTCAGGGAAAGGAGGCTGGGTAGCTAGAGCATTATTTTCACTCATCCCAGTGATCCCAGTTAAGCCCAATTTAGAAACATTATATCTTGGATCTAATACATCACTTTCATTTCCTGGCTAGTAAATCACTCCTTCACTTTAATATTGGCTTCTTTTTCATGTGTGGTTAGGTAGTTTTCTCAGCCTGTCTTTAACTCTTAGAGAACATTAAAGATGCATTTTAATAGTCAACATATTGAAAGCATCAACTACCGCTCCAGTGATCTGAAAGAGTTAATACACCTCCCCAAGGCCCAGTCTACTGCCAAGAAATCCCTTATACCCTGAGAGAATCTGGCTAGATATCTGTAGCCATCTGGGACTTAAAGCAAAGCCCATTGTGCAGAACTGGCCAGCATTTAAAAGACATAACAACCACCAATCTTGGTTTTAACATAACGACCAATCCCATGCATCCATTGAGTTAGGCTGTGGTCATCTTTGCTTTTTTTAGGTAATTTGGTTTTAATAATATGTGAAACTAACAAAACATCATGTAAGAAGGACTGGTGGAGCAGGCCTGATTGTCTCCTCTGAGCTCGGCAGAATCCCAGAGTCTGCTCCATCTGCTTCCTGAAAGCATGGGGCCAATCAGGAATAAGCCAGTCTGAAGAGGACAAAATGATGACTGCTGCCCCAGCTCTGCTCCAGTTCTGTGGCAAATGGGTGAAGAGGCTTCTCTAGCCAGGAACCGGGCAATCATTAGGGGGAAGCACTTTGACTCGAGTACAAATCCCAGGGTCCCACTCACTGGCATTGAGACTCTGGTCCTTAGGTAGTTTACATAAACTTTAAGCTTCACTTTTGGCAACTATAGAAGAAGTCTAATGACAAATGACTTATTAGAATTAAGTGAAAGAATACATGTAATGTGTGTGGTATATCACAGGTGTTTAGCAATAGCAGATATCATTTTCATGGTTTTTAATTAATAAAGTCCACTGTTCAGGTGAGCAGAAAATAACTACAAAGCCACTTCCCATCCCTGAAGAGATACATCAAGTGCTGAGGGTGTATAAGGTCAACAAGCCACCAGCACCATCTTGTACCAATTCCATTACTAAATCTGCCCTGTACCTGGTCTAAGACAAGGAGTCTCAGGAGGACCTTTGGCCTAAAGAGCCCTCATTATGCTAGCAAGGGTGTGGGGAAATAGGAATCTTTATATACTGTTGGTGGGATTGCAAATTAGTAGAGCCACTACGGAGATAACTATGGAGGTTTTTCAGAAGACTGGGTCTGGAACCTCCATATGACCCAGCTATACTACTCTTTGGTATCTTTCCAAAGGAACTAAAGTCAGTCTATTATACTGACACATGCATATCCATGTATATAGCAGCGCAACTCACAATAGACAAACTATGGAACCAATCTAGGTGTCTGTCAACAGATGAATGGGTTACAAAAGGTGAAGAGGGAGGAGACTTGATGAAGGAATCAGTTCAAACAATCCTATGTACATTCCTGAAGCTATCAATACATGCAATGGAACTTTACTCAGCCATAAAGAAGAGCAAAGTTATGCCATTTGCAGGAAAATGGATGGAAGTAGAGAATATTGTGCTAAGTGAGATTAGCCAATCTCAAAAAGTAAAGGGTCATATGTTTTTTCTCATATTTAGAAGCTAGAAAGAAACTGGGAAACAGAGAGACTTCAAATAAATGAGGAGAGAGTCCAACGGAATAGTAGAAGAGGATATGGGGAGGGAGGAAAGGTGAAGAGGGAGGAGACTTGATGAAGGAATCAGTTCAAAGGATCCTATGTACATTCCTGAAGCTATCAATACCAATTTCAGTATTATGAACGGGAAGGGGAAGGGAGCGGGTGGGATCCGGAGGGAAATGCTCCAGGTGCTGTGTGCATGTATGTTTCTATCAAACTAAAGTTTAAAATGATGTGGTTACAATGAACCAATAAAAGCATATTAAAAATCAAATTTCTACACTAGAAATAAACATCTAGTGGGGTGTTCCCAACATGAACTTCTTACTGTCCTGTGGTGTCCTATCTGCCAAGGTTTCCTGGATTCTCATGTGGGAGAGAAGAGCACGTGATAGCAATTTTCCATTTCTCAGAATTCCAAGACATCTCTGTTAAACCCCTTACCCCTGGGTATCTGGTGATCTCAAGGTTTCAGAGGAAAAAAAAAAACTTGCAACTTACAAATGATTTTAGATACTCATCACTTGATGGCGCTCTGTGCTATTATTCATAACCTAGTAACCACTGACTAGCTTTATAAACTGACTCCATTTCTTCAAATTAAAATAGACTGTTACAATGCCAAATGTTCTTCCAAGGAAGAATATGAGACTTGAGACATGACATTAAAGCAAGCATGTAGAGAAAAATCACTCCTGGGCATTTGTAGACCCCCCTGTTTGGTGCTTGTGCCTTCCTGGGCCCCTAGCATGGGCCTCTGTGGGTGGGTGGTCCCCAGAATGACCCCAGGGCTCCAGGCCTGGACCCAGCTGGCTGCCCTTTGCCTCTGGAGAACATCAGGAAGCCTCTGTCAGCTGGCTGTCTTTCAACTGATGCTATCTCTTGTTGGCCCATATCCCAAAGCTTTGGTGGGTTGTCAGAAGGCCCTCCCTGGGACATCTCTCAAGACAGTGGTATTTATACCACTGGGATCACTTGAGCATGTGGCAGTAGCAGAGAACCCATTCCCACACTTGCCGAGCTTCTGCCTCCCCCGACCTCACTCCTGCCACTCTGCTCCTTGCCCCTGTCCCAGCCTTCTTGTGCATCTCTCAATTCTCATACACCCCATTCTTCCCAGCCTCAAGTCTAAGCACCTGCTGTTCTTCCTAACTGGAATGCTTTTTCCCAGGACTGACTACATACTTTGCAGAGCTCACTGTAAAATTAAAATGCAGGTGTTCTTGTCCAAGATGGCAATAGATGAGCTTTACACCAGGCATGGGAGCCTACGAAGCCCAGGGTCCTGTGCAGTGCCCAGGTCTTCCCCCAGGAGAGCTGGCCCCAATTTTGTTCCTGCTCTTCATGGAGCCAGCTAATAATCATGGAGCCCATCACTTCTAGTCTTTCTCTTTCAGCTACCATTTTAAATTTTCTTTATAGCACTTATCACATTTTAAATACTAACATATTTATTTGCTTAACTTTTGAGGTTCAGCTCCCCCATCCAACCCCCTTAAAAGCTTTTTATGTAAGCTCCAAAGGGGAGAGCCTATGTCTCCCCTGGCCATGGCTGGATCCCCAGTGCCTAGTACTGTGTCTGGTATATGTAGACATTCAACAAACACATGATGCATAAATGATTTATGTTCCTTTGATTTTTGCTTGAAGTTACTTTCAATGTTAAAATCTTCAGTGCACAAAGAAATAGCTCTGGAATTGCCAGAAAAGTGAGCAGGAAACTCCCCTGAGCTGAGTCATTATAATGCTCTTCTCTCCTCATCTGAGAAATGTCCTCTTCTTCCCCAGACACGGCTTGCTTTCTAGAATCATTTAATAGCTTTTAGGATTCTGTCTACCCAAACTTTCCTGTTTTTCTTGTATAAAGCAACATCCCAGGCACTCTATGAGCCATATTTAGAAAAAAATGGGCTTTATGGCTTCCTCCTGAGTGTCTCTGAGGGAAACGTGACTGAGGAGTATCCTGACACCAGCTGGTGTACCCTGGACTGCAATACAATTCTGACACGAGTCACCCAGAGTTAGCACAGACCCCACAAGTGAAAGGACCCAGTCGTGAAAGGACCCAGTCCCCACAAGACTAACAAGACTACCCCCACTCCAGACACCAGCTGCAAGAGCAGCTAGAGCAGCACACTTGCTTTTTTTCTTTATGGTTCTGGGAATGAAACCCAGGACATCATGTATGCTGGGCAAGCACTCTACCACTGAGCCACACCCCAGGCCCCGCCCACACTTTGACCAACTGGCTATGTAACCCAGTTCTCTGCGGAGAATGGGCCAGGGTCTCAAGCAGGTTGGAAATGACTTGAGAGAGAGAGCAGAGAAAGGAGACTGGCCTGGGATTCTGTTGTGTTTAGGAGCTGAAGAGGAAGTTAGGGTGTGCAGGCTGGAGAAGGGGTTTGTGTGGTTTTAATCTCCCATGTGTGCCAAAAGGAAGCAGTGGGCTTCCTCATCAGCTTCTCTAGATATAGGGGGCAGAGGGACAGGTGAGGCTTAAAAGCCATCAGGAAACATGAAAAGAAAAGGGAGTCAGGTCCCTCATCACACATTCTAAAGCAGACATAATATATTATGAGTCCCATGTCCCCATCACATGGCTTCAAACACTACCACATAATGTTTTGTTTCTTCTAAACTCCTTCCCACTTCCCCATCCTCAGATTATTATGAGGTGAATTCTAAAGCCCAGAGCATTTTTTCTGTAAGCATTTCACTATGTATCTCTAAAGGCTTTCCTTCTGAAAATTAACAATAATTCTTTAATGTTATCAAATACCCATTCTGTGCTTAAATTTCCACAATTAGTTTATAGTGTGTGTGTGTGTGTGTGTGTGTGTGTGTGTGTGTGTGTGTGTGTGTGTGTGTTTACTAGGAATTGAAACCCGGAGCATTCTACCTCCAGCCCTTTTTATTTTGAAGCAGGGCCTCGCTAAATTGCTGATGCTGGCTTTGAACCTGTGATATTCCTGTATTAGCCTCCCAAGTACTGGGATTATAGATGTGCACCACAATGCCTGGCTAGTTTGTAAATTTTTAGTTTCTTTAGTTGGAATTAGCATCCAAATAAAGGACATAAATAGAACTCGTCAATATGACTCTTGCCTCTGTAATAATATACAGGTTCCTACTCTATCTCATCTTATTCTTTGCAATTTCATTATTGAAGAAAACAAGTTGTTTGTGTTATGGAGTTTCCCACAGTCTGACTTCTGCTGTTTGCATTCTCAATGTGTCTTTTAACATGTTACTCAACCCTTTTATTTCCTATAAATAGATAGTAATAGCTACAGAATTGATCACATTCAAGACAGATATTTTTATTTTGGAGAGCAAGACTATTTATTCAGTGGTGTTATATTCATCCATTAGGAGGATGTGACACCTGATTGCTTTTTTCATGTGATGGTAGGAAGCTTTGATGGTCAGCTCACAGATCCATTAATTTACTAAAGATTGTAAAGTGGTAATTTTCTAATTCTCTTATTCCTTCTTTATTAGTTAAAGCACTTTTCTAAAGAGGAGCTACTCTTTAAGACCCTCTTATCTACTTAGAGGTATAGCACTTTGTGTGTTTAGGTGTGGTAGTAGGGATTGAGCCCAGGGGTATCCTACCTCCAAGCTGAGGTAGAATGCTGATGCTGAGGCTGTCCTTAAACCTGTGATCCTCCTGTCTCAGCCTCCCAAGTACTGGAATAATGGGAGTGTACCACCACGCCTGGTGAGGTACAGCTCTTACAGGAAAACTAAAGTAAATGCTTGATTCTTTTCCTGTAGCTATCATATTCATGAGTTTATATCCTCGTATCCTCCACAGACAATCTCTGAGTTTTATAGAGGCATTTTTAAAGTAACATTTTGGATTACTTATGCCAAAGTTCTCTTTAGTGGCAGACTTCACATTTTTAGCCTTAATCTTTTTTTTTCCAGAATGACTTGCTTATTTAACTATCCAGCAACCCTCATTTCTGTAAACTGAATTGAGATACTAGCTACAAGGCATCTAAGTAATTTCTTAAAAGAACTGTATTTTTTGCAAAAAAGCAGAATTCTGAATAAAATTTAAACAGGGATTTTTGAAAGACATCTAACTTGCCTTTATAATAAGATGTAACATTATTTTTCTCCATTCAGTGATTTTCTTTATAGAAGTGCTTATTCCATGAGGGAACAGATGTTTTAAGTTCAGGTCATTTCTCAACTACACAGGTATCTGAGCCTCCCCCACCCCCAACCCATACTCATGACTTTAAATAGAATAAAGAAAATGTGGTATATTTACACAGTGGAATTTTAGTCAGCCATAAAGAATAAAATTATGTCACTTGCAGGAAAATGGATGGAACTAGAGAATATTTTGATGATAAGTGAAGTTCGCCAGTCTCAGAAAGTCAAGGGTGATATGCAGAAATAGAGTGGTAGAATAGCTGAAGGGGGTTAGGGTGAGAGTTGAGGAAGGGAAAAGGGATTGCTGGGAAGGAAATAGTTCAAATAATAGTATGGCAATGTGTGAAGGTATTATTACCAATCTCACTAACAAACTCGTGTGGGGAGGGAGAAGCGGGGTGGAACGTGGAGAGAAATACACAAAGAGCTGTGTACATGCATGTTTTTAACACATTGAACCTCACTATGGTGCATAATTGCAATGCACCAATAAATTTTTTAAATAGTCAGTACTCTATATTCTCGGCTACTTCTAATTCAGAATCATTTTCCACAGTAATGTCTCATGGTTACATGATCAGGTCAATATGTCTAATTTAATCTTTAAAGTGATGGGGGACAGCCAGGAGATCCAGTCTGGCTCCTTTGTGGTGATCCTGGGAGCTGCTCAGCCAAACGACCAGCCACTGCCACCAGTGACTCTATCGCCTGCATGTTTGCTCTCAGTTGACAACATTTTTATCTGACTTCTGCTAAAATTAACCTCACTTGGAATACAGTCTTTCTGTTTCATCAGTATAATTACTGGCCCTCAAGTGCCTTCCCAAAGCTGTTGTTTATAATGATTCATGCAGCAGAAAATATACAACTTGGTTCTGGAGAGCCAAGCAGTGACAATTCAATTCCCTGACAGAGAAAATGCAAAATAATAATAATAATAATAATAATAATAATCTCAGTATAAAAACCCAGTAGTATAGAAGATTCCTCCTCTTTGAGTATGT